>LPNX010857956.1:21985-66964 GCA_001517045.1 Pseudotsuga menziesii
ATGTAAAACCTTGAACCATGCATTCCTTTCTCCATTTTAAATCTAGTTTGTCAAAGGCTGCCCACTGTATTTTATAACTATAATTGATGATGTTTTCCTTGATTGTTGGCAGACTGTGTTTTATTAAAGATAACATATTCTTACATACAATTGAAAATCATTTGTCAGGTTGTGGAGGTGCCAAATGTTTCTTGGGAGGATATTGGGGGTCTGGAAAATGTCAAAAGAGAGCTTCAGGAGGTAAAACCTTGAACCATGCATTCCTTTCTCCATTTTAGTTCTAGTTTGTCAAAGGCTAGCCACTGTATTTTATAACTATAATTGATGATGTTTTCCTTGATTGTTGGCAGACTGTGCAATATCCTATGGAACATCCAGAGAAATTTGAAAAGTTTGGTATGTCTCCCTCCAAGGGTGTCCTCTTCTATGGACCCCCTGGTTCTGGTAAGACGCTTCTTGCAAAGGCCATTGCCAATGAGTGTCAGGCCAACTTTATCAGTGTGACATAGGATATATAGAAGAATATCAGCCTGAGCACTTTCTGAATTCTGTGGCGGTTACAAATGAGCACTTTCAGGCTGCACTGGGATCTAGTAACCCCTCTTCCCTTCGTGAGACTGTGAGTAAACTAATTTATTAGATCAAACTGGCATTGTTTCTTGGGTATATTTGTTGAATTCCTTTTAATCGTCTCTTTATTAAAGATAACATATTCTTACATACAATTGAAAATTATTTGTCAGGTTGTGGAGGTGCCAAATGTTTCTTGGGAGGATATTGGGGGTCTGGAAAATGTCAAAAGAGAGCTTCAGAGGTAAAACCTTGAACCATGCATTCCTTTCTCCATTTTAGTTCTAGTTTGTCAAAGGCTGCCCACTGTATTTTATAACTATAATTGATGATGTTTTCCTTGATTGTTGGCAGACTCTGCAATATCCAGTGGAACATCCAGAGAAATTTGAAAAGTTTGGTATGTCTCCCTCTAAGGGTGTCCTCTTCTATGGACCCCCTGGTTGTGGTAAGATGCTTCTTGCAAAGGCCATTGCCAATGAGTGTCAGGACAACTTTATCAGTGTGAAAGGTCAAGAGCTCTTGACAATGTGGTTTGGAGAAAGTGAAGCTAATGTATGTGATATTTTTGATAAGGCCAGGCAGTCATAGGATATCAGATATATAGAATAATATCAGCCTGAGCACTTTATGAATTCTATGGCTGTTACAAATGAGCACTTTCAGGCTGCACTGGGCTCTAGTAACCCCGCTGCCCTCCGTGAGACTGTGAGTAAACTAATTTATTAGATCAAACTGGCATTGTTTCTTGGGTATATTTGTTGAATTCCTTTTAATCGTCTCTTTATTAAAGATAACATATTCTTACATACAATTGAAAATCATTTTTCAGGTTGTGGAGGTGCCAAATGTTTCTTGGGAGGATATTGGGGGTCTGGAAAATGTCAAAAGAGAGATTCAGGAGGTAAAACCTTGAACCATGCATTCCTTTCTCCATTTTAGTTCTAGTTTGTCAAAGGCTGCCCACTGTATTTTATAACTATAATTGATGATGTTTTCCTTGATTGTTGGCAGACTGTGCAATATCCAGTGGAACATCTAGAGAAATTTGAAAAGTTTGGTATGTCTCCCTCTAAGGGTGTCCTCTTCTATGGACCCCCTGGTTGTGGTAAGACGCTTCTTGCAAAGGCTATTGGCAATGAGTGTCAGGCCAACTTTATCAGTGTGAAAGGTCCAGAGCTCCTGACAATGTGGTTTGGAGAAAGTGAAGCCAATGTACATGATATTTTTGATAAGGCCAGGCAGTCAGCACCTTGTGTCCTTTTATTTGATGAGCTTGATTCAATTGCTACCCAGGCAAGTATTATTTCTATACTATTGTAACCACAGTCTGTATATTATGTTATTTTGTATGTGGCTCTTCCTACTTGTTTATAGTCTCCATAATAAGATATGCCAAGCTTCTAGAAATAAATGAGCTTGTCGAGCTAAAGTTTTAGTCAATTTGGTTATCGGCTTGAATTTTAGCGTGTTGAGCTGTGCAGCGTGGTAATAGTGGGGGAGATGCTGGGGGTGCGGCAGACAGAGTTTTGAATCAGTTGCTGACTGAGATGGATGGCATGACTACCAAGAAAACTGTTTTCATTATTGGGGCTACAAATCGACCTGACATTATTGATTCCGCTTTATTACGACTCGGTCGCCTTGATCAGTTAATATACATACCTTTACCTGATGAAGCTTCCCGCTTTCAGATCTTTAAAGCATGTTTGCGGAAGTCACCTATTGCAAAGGATGTTGAAATTGCAACTCTTGCTCAATACACACAAGGATTTAGTGGAGCTGATATTACTGAAATTTGTCAGCGTGCTTGCAAGTATGCTATTAGAGAGCACAATGAAATGGTAAGCACATCTTAACATCAGTAGATCTTCCTGCTTGGAAGATGTTGAGCAATTCATGTTCCAATATATGGTGATCAATTTTGTACATTAATATTTTTCCTTAGGGTACTTTTGGAAAGCAAGAAAATGAAAAATCTTTGCTTTAATTATCAGTGCCTTGGAATATTTGAATGAATTTTGCTCTTCTGTCGTATGTAGGATATTGAAAAAGAAAAGAAAAG
Organism: Pseudotsuga menziesii; assembly: GCA_001517045.1. Classification (NCBI taxonomy): domain Eukaryota; kingdom Viridiplantae; phylum Streptophyta; class Pinopsida; order Pinales; family Pinaceae; genus Pseudotsuga; species Pseudotsuga menziesii. Next base: position 24,621 of record LPNX010857956.1, read on the forward strand.
AAAACCCTGAAGCCACGGATGAGGATGAAACTGAAGTTGCAGAAATAAAGGCAGCTCATTTTGAGGAATCAATGAAATATGCTCGAAGGAGTGTTAGTAATGCAGATATACGTAAATATCAAGCATTTGCTCAAACTTTACAGCAGTCTCGAGGTTTTGGTTCAGAATTTCGGTTCACAGATCGAGCAGCTACTACTACAGTTAGTGAAGGAACCATAGATCCTTTTGCTACACAAACTGTTGTTGATGATGATGATGCATACATGAAGTAGTGTATGCATTTTATTGTTCCTGTCTTGGTTGAGTCCACTTTGCTAGCAAGTCTTGCTCCGGATTATGTGATTGTTGATCACCTCCGATACTCTTAGTATTATTTGACCAGTTATAACAGGGATGATGAGAAAAGTCTGCTATGATCAGACTTTAGTTCCTTCTATATGGATGCAGCAGTTCGCATGATTACATTTGTTATTTTGTGATACTCTGATTGCTGATTCTGCTCAAACATTTGATGCTATGTAAATGATGTCTTTTGATTCTTTTGAATAACAAAGGCTGGTATTTTTTTCTCTGAAAACTAATTAATATGACATTACATGATTTACATGTGTATTAGATTTTATTTACAAGTGTTGTAATGAATTATAATGTGACTGCATAATTCCATGTGTATTAGATGAGAATAAATGTATGATTTTTTTTTTAAATTTAAACATAATATCATATTAAAAATTTATATTGATTAATAATAGACACCATTCAAACTACTAAAATATAATGACCATACATAAAGCGACTAAAAATGACTAAATTAGTGACCAATAAATGAGATTAATGACCAAAATTTGCAAATAAAATGACCAATAATTGAGAGATACACGACCAAACAATGAAATACAAATGACCAGAAAAATGACCAAAATTCACATATCAATGACCAAAAATCAGTTTTGGTGGCTAATTTATGGTCTTTTATTACGCGACCAAATTTGGTCATATTCTAGCTTGTCATGTGATCATTAATTTGGTCACAAATGTGGTCATATATTTGGTCATTGATTCAAATATATGACCAAATTAATGACCAAATATATGACCAAATTAATGACCAACCGACAAGCTATAAATGACCAAAATAAAAATGACCAATTTTGGTCATGTAATAAAAGACCGCAAATTAGCCACCAACGATCGCAAAACCAAAAGTGGTCATTGATATGCGGATTTTGGTCATTTTTTTGGTCACTAATCTCTCATTTTCCACTAGTGAAGTAATCAACGAAGACAACGATGTACTTATGGCCATTAGCAGATGGGGGTCTACACTCCATGAAGTCGATGGCCCACTTGCAAAAGGGACCAACGGTGACGACTGGGTGTAATGGAGCAGGTGGTGTCCGGGCCTTGGGGGCAAAAAGTTGGCAGTTATGGCAATGCTTGACCGCAGTGATGCAGTCGGTGAAAAGTGTGGGCCAGAAGTATCCGGTGCGGACGACCTTTTGGGCAGTGGCCATCCCTGAGAAATGGCTGCTACAGGCACTGCTATGACAATCATTAAGGACCTGTTCAGCTTCCTCGTGTGTAAGGAAATGACGAAGAATTGTGTCGACTCCTCGCCGGTAAAGGACATCTCCTAGGAGGAGGTAGTGAGAGGCCTGGTGATGGATACGATGACGTCCATTACGAGTGACGGTGGGTCGGAACTTCTACGTGCGCAGGTATAACAAGATATCACCATACCACGGGTTATCGGATGAGATAGTAAACAAGTGATTATCAGGTAACTCCTCGGATATAGGTGGGGCTGGGATGAAGGAAGGGAGATCGGTGATGAGCTGGGCAAGTGCAAGGGCTTTAGTGCTCTTAGGTGTTCGAAACGTGAGGTCATATTCTTGGAGGATAATGACCCATTTAGCCACACGACCTTGCAGGAGACGCTGGTTTAAGAGGTATACCATGGGGTTAGAGTCAGTGACGACTGTGGTATGACTAAGTAAAATGTAGTGTCGCAATTTTTGGGCGGAAAATACCACTGCTAGGGCTAGTTTCTCCTCATATGGGTAACGTAGGGGTGGGCCGGACAATGTCTGGCTGACGCAGTAAATGATATGCTCTTGGCGTGAGGTGTCTTCTTGAACCAAGACTTCGGATACAACATGCTCAAATGCCGAGACATAGAGGATGAAGTCTTGAGAGAAATCCGGAGGGGAGATCAAGGGGGCTTGTGTGAGAGCTTTCTTGAGGGCTTCGAATGCAGCTTCTACTTGCTCATCCCAAAAAAAAGGGTATGTGGGTACGGAGCAAGCGCAAGAAACTGTGAACGGTTGTGGCAAAATCAGGAACAAAGCGTCGAAGAAAATTGGATCGCCCTTGCAGACTTTGGAGTTGCCGGAGCATTCGAGGAGAGGGAAGGTCTAAGATGGCTTGGAATTTCAGGGGATCAACAGTAATTCCTTTCTGGGAAATAATGAAACCTAACAATCGTCCTACCGAAATGCAAAAGATGCACTTGTGTGGGTTCAAACGGATCTGATATTTGCGACAACGCAGAAAAACTTGCCGATGGTCATTAAGGTGGTCTGATTGTTTTCGGGAACGAGTTGTAAGGTCATCAAGGTAGACAAGCAGGATATGGACCAAATCATGAAAGCAATAGGTCATGGCCTGCTGGAATGTGGCACCAACATTTTTTAGGCCAAAAGGCATGACGCGATAGGCAAGGGTGCCCCATGGGGTATTAAAAGCGGTTTTGTACTGGTCTTCCTTTCGGATTTGGATCTGATTGTATCCAGAAAAACTGTCCATGAACAAGAGGACTTCATGCCCTGCACACGCATCAATGAGCTGGTCAATAAATGGCGTAGGGAAATTGTCTTTGGGACAGGCGTGATTTAAGTCTCGGAAGTCAGTGCATACTCTAAGGGTGCCTTGTTTCTTGTTGACAGGAACAGGGTTTGAAACCCAGGTGGTATAGGCAATAGGATAAATGAATCCTGCTGTGCGAAGTTTCTCAATCTCTGTTTTGACAGTTGGGAGTTTTGAGGGATGAATGGGACGCTGTTTCTGACGAACAGGGGGTACATCAGGCCATGTGTCAATGTGGTGCTCTATAATGGCAGGGTCAAGACCAGGCATTTCGGTATAGGACCAGGCAAAGACATCACGGAATTCTTTGAAGAGTGTTTTGTATTCCTCAATCTCCTGCTCAGTGCAAGATGCTCCTAAAGCGATGAGTTCGGGGGTGCATCCGGGGGTAGCAATATCAATTTGGATGACAGGTGAGATGTTGGCCATGTTACCCTCTTCGAAGGCGTCAGGAGCAGGAATAGGGTCCTTGAACTAGTCGAACTTGGGGGGAAGGAAGTCTTTGGATTCAATTGCAAATTGAGGAGCAGTGTTAGAGGAGGGTTCATCTGGGAGGAAGTAGGAACGGTGGTGCATGTCATCCCAGGGATAATTTGGGGTAGTGAGAGCCTCGAGGATCTCCTCATCAGTACGGAATGTCTGTGTCCTCAAGTCGGTTGACGAGGGAGTAGTGACAGAAGAGATTATATATATGGTATTAACTTCTTCGGAAGAGGAATAGACTGGGGAATGGATTTCCTCAATGGTGAGTGGTGTCGTTTCAAGATCCAGATGGTTCATCTCAAAGAGAGTGGTATTGACCTCTCCAGAAGGGGAAGAGACCGGGGAATGGATTTCCTTAATGGTGAGGGGTGCCGTCTCAAGATCCAGGTTGTTCATCTCAAAGAGAGCTACTCTGTACTCGGGGAGATCGGGACAGTGATGGGATTAATGCCCGTGAACATTGCATAGGGCACAGGAGTGGTTAGTGCGCAGGGATTTGTCGCAAGGCTTAAGGGTTGAATCTAGATGGACAACTGGGATAGTGGGGTCATCATCAAGCATTTGCATGTATTCCTGTAATGCTGGTAACTGAGGACATAGGTGAGTTGCATGGCCCAACTCGTCGTACAGTGTGCATTTGAAAGGAGCATGAAACACAGGGGGGTTTTTGAATGTCTTGGGAGGTGGGACAGCAGTGTAAGGTTGGGGGACTTTGGCCCCAGTGGGTTTTGTAAGAGGAGGGGGGGGGTTCGTGGAGGATGACGGGGTAGAAATACCAGGAGGTGGTTGACTAGTAGTGACAATTGGTTGCACCGGTTGCAGGACGACATTTGGTGTCGGTGGGGGAACGGGAGGCGAAATATACCAAATGGGTAATCCTAATGTTAAAACCAGGAGGCTAAGGGTAGCCATGACTAGGGCGCTAACCACTCCTGAGGGAGGAAAGAGGAAAGGAATGGTATGGATGGGTGTAGCACCAATGTGACTAGGTACCAAAGGGGGTTTAGGCAACAAAGGCGTTTGATTATTAGGAGTTCGCGTGTTATGGGACAGGGTACATAGGTTGGAGACTTCAGTGGCAGGTGACGAGGGTGGAATAGATGGGAAGGTCGAGGTCATTGGTGCATCTGAGTAAACTTCGGTCCCCGTAGAATAAACGAATGAGGTGGTGGCACCCGAAATAGGTTGTTTAACCATGGGGAGAACATTTTCGGGTGCTGCGGGGGCATTGGGATCATGGTAAGTGAGTTGGTCAACCTTGACCATGCATCCCTCATGGGGGAACATCATGGTACGGAAAACGGTAGAAGCAACTGCCCGCATGGCATACATGTAGTTGCGGCCAAGTAAAAGGTTGTAATCCAGCTGTGCATTGATAACCTCGATGTTTATGAGGACGATTTTTCCAGCCAGCTGGATGGGGATGTTAGTTAATAGGCCTTGTGGTTGAGCTAAATGGCCATCATAGGCTCGCAATGCAGTAGAGGATTGCTGGAGAGGGGGTGATCCCATTTTCTGCCAGATGGAGGTGGGCATGACACATGTAGAGGTGCCTTCATCAATAATGCATCGATGGATGACAAAATTCCGAATGGAAACAGAAACTTGGAATGCCAAAGTGGAAGGCATGCGGGGTTCGGATTGGTCCAAATCAAATGCCATTAACTGCGAATCATTTGGATTGATAGCCCCAATGGCTAAGAGTAAAGTCTTACGCTGCGAAGGGAAGTTTTTTAAGACTTCTAACGCAGACATGGCTACGGGGGATTGGGCTAAGTCATCGACAATGTTGTAGTTTGACGCAGCCCGCGCATTGGGGTTGTTGTTGATACGACGAAGTGGGAAACGAGGTGCTCTGGGGGCGCCATCTAGTGGAGGTGGAGGTATACGTAATGCTTGATCAACGGGATGAGCGTTAGTGGGTTTATCGGTGGGAGGGGCTTCAGGGGTGGAGCCATATTGGTTCCGCCGGGTCTGGAGGTTGACCTCATCGGAGGACATCATCAACAAATGGTGGGTACCTGAGTCAAACATGGGTTGATCAGGAGCAGCATAGGTGATTTGTTGTTGGATGGGCGTGTTAGTTTGAGGGGGAGCCAATGGTTTAGTTTTCACTACGCCTTGGTTTGGTAAGGGGTTTTGTAGCACCAAAGGTGGCTGCTGGGGTTGTGGGGGGTTGTTTGGTGCTTGAGGAGCCACCTGCCCTTGGCGTTGTGCATCAGCAGCCCAAATTTTCTGCACTCGCTCCATATGTGGACAAAAATGTGTGTAGTGGCCATAGACCCCGCAAATAGAACACGGATAGTTTGTTCGCAAATTGGGGTTTTTAGCCTGCTTGGGCGGGCGATCAGGGTTTTGGTTAGCAGGGGCCGCATTATCACTAGCGGGGGGAATAGGGTGTTGACCAGCTTGCTCGGTCGGTTGGTTGTTCCCACGATTTCGACCTCTGCCACGGTTTTGTTGTCCTGGGTTGCGTTGGTTGTTCTGGTTTTGCTGCGGGTTTTGTTGAGCGTAAACTTGCCCTTGGACAGCAGGTGGATTCTGAGGTTGCGCAGGGGCTGGGGTAGGCTGCGGTGGATGATATGTAGGTGGAGGTTGCGCAGGTGCAGCAACCTAAGGGGGTTGTTGATAGTGCTGTGGAGTGGGTTGTGGGTTTGCCGCATGGGCTTCCTGTGGTGGGTAATAATGAGGTTGGGCTTGTGACGGCGCAGGAGCTGGTGCAGCCTGCTGGTGATAATAGGGCTGAGGTGCGACCGGGAGGGGGGGGGGGGTAAGCGGGAGTCATATGGCTGAAACACTGAGGTGGACATGAGGGTCCATGGGAATGGTGGTGATGTGTCATGGGAGCATATGGGTTGGTTTCTCCAGGCTAGGAAGTAGCCCACAAAAGGTCAGAGCTAGGGGTAGGACGTGCTATGGAAAATGGTTGAGGCTGCGAAGAGATACGGCCAATGATGCTGTCGGCAGCGTGGGATGCCCCCGGCGCATCGTACTGAGAGGAATTGTCGCGAGGGGCATCAGGTATAATGGTATAGAGATAACCTGACTGGGCATAAATGAGATCGAATTGCTGGGCCTTAAGGATGGCCTCTTCTTCAGACTGGGGTCGTTCGGATGCTACATCCTTAGAAATCATAGGAAGGAGGGATTTGAGAAACCAGTCTAGGAAGATCCGGTCGTCTAATTTGATCTTGCATAAATTACGGTGTCGACGCCATTCATGAATGTGGTCCATGATGTGGGTAGCCGTGTTTTGTCTACATGATAGTAGGATCTCATCTCCTGCGTCATAGTGGACAGGTAACTGGAAGAACTGCAGGAAAGTCGAGGCGAGGGAAGTGAAGGTGGCATGGGTTCCATGGGGTTGCTCGATATACCACTTGGCAGTAGAGCCAGTGAAAGTGTGCTGTAATAAACGGAGGCAAATAGAGTCGTCTACTATGGAGTTGGAGGAACACCATAGATGAAAAGACATGATATGGTTTTGTGGGTCCTCACCTGCCTTGCCCTCGAATTTAGGGATGTCAGAGGGGAGCTTGGTGGGCATGTGAGGCCACGTAAGGTCGTGTCGGATGGGGTTGTTGGTTAATCTGGCTAGGTCAGGCAGGTTGAGGCTAGCCATGAAGGGAAAACTGGACGAAGGATGTGACACGGTAGTGGGTTGGATTAAGTTGGGGCTGGTGCCCCCAAGTGGAGGGGTTATGTGAGGGAGGTTTCCCCCAAGTGGGGGAACTAAGGTGGTATAGGACGGACCTGCACCACCATGGGTGGTATGAGTCATTGATGGAGTAGGAATAGGTATTCCTGCTTTGGGAATAGGTACCGTGAGGGGAACGGTAAATGGGGGCCCCATGGAGGGCATACCCATAGCAGGTGTGGTAACTGGTGTAGTGGTGGATGTGCCACCAATGGTCCCTACCGAGATGGGAGTGGGAGCCACGCCAGCCATGGGGCTAGTAGGGGCAGTGTAAAGGGGGTTCTCAGACTCTGGCTCAGAATCAGAGGTAAAATAAAGGGCGTCAGTATCAGGTGACGGAGTCCTATGCCGCTGATGAGTGGAGTCAAGTGACAAGGCTCAAGATCTATGATGAGTGGTATCAAGTGATGACGATATGTGTCGATGACGGGTGGTGTCAAGTGAACCGTGCTGTGGGGGCTCGCCTCTGAGGCACTGAGAATGTCTCGGGGACTCTATGGTGACAAATGGTGTCAAACCGTTGTGGGTTGAGGTAGGTACAAAACAGCTCAAAAACCCTAATGAAACCGAGTGTGCAGAAGGGGAGCTTAAAAAATAGGGTGCTCAAGCCAACAACCAACTCAAAACACCCACTGTAACCACGTGCTACAATAGGCGGAGTGTCAACAGAAATGGTCAGAATACCAAAAAGCAGCAGGGTGCCTACAAATAAAAAATGGTGAACTCACTAGACCAAAAGGAGGTAAGGGAGCATGCAAACACCTAACTAAAAGTATTATGACTCAACTAGACATATCCTCTGCAAGGTGATGAAATCCAAGTCAGACAATATAAATAAGAAAGCCAAGTGGCTAAGGTATCCCCCTACCGGGAGGGACACCGGGTAATAAAATCCTAGAAAAATGGCAACTAAGATACCCCATTCATGACACGTCCAGAAAGGTAAATCTGCTTCTTGGTCCTTTGACCGTAATATCCCTATACAAGGATATCCTAAGAACTGCGAAAGGTATCCCTTCAGTTACTGAATGGAGTTTGGTATTCCACTCAGACCTCCGGAACCAATCTCACGACTTCAACCCTCCTAAGGGAGAGGCCCTCTGATAAACCAGTTGTGACCGTGTCAAAAAATACTAGGGGATTTTGGTTCCCTAATGGACAACAACTATGTCTCAAGTGTAAGTAACCGAGGGGTGTTATTGGAAGCCTATCCCCCCGATCCTACCTAACTACAAAAATTCTTTTGTGTTCCCCAAATGGGGTTAGAATGTTGGTTGAGTTAAGTAGTTTTTTAAGTCTCACTTGAATTAGGTGACAGATTGTGTGCTCATGAGGTTATGAACTAACAGTAATATTGAACTAACAGTACTATTGAATTCAAAATTTAAACATGCAAAAGTTACTGAAATAAGAATACTGAAATTTTAAAAACAATGCTGTAAAAAGGTAACAGAAATAATGGGGGTAGAAAAGGCTGTAGGGCTGCAGGTAGAACATATGGCTGTGCAGGTGCAGAACATATGGCAACAAAGGGGCTAGGTTCAAAAGCAGAAACAAGTGCAAAATTCAGATCACGGGTCTGGGGCGGAATTGCGCGGTTGGACCGTGGGTTTCAAGAAAACAGGCGTGCATAGGTCGTGGCTTTCTGGCAGACAACGGTGGTCGGAGCGCAGCAAACAGGAAAAAGGACGCGGTCGAGCCGCAGGAAACGGGACGACAGATGCGGTCAGGTCGCAGCTAAGAGCTGGAAAGGCGCGGTCGAAATGCGTGTAACCGGCCAACAGGCGCATTCGGATCGCAGCAAACAGGAAAAAAGATGCGGTCGAGCCACAGGAAAAGGGACAACAGACGCGGTCGGGTCGCAACTGCGAAGGGAAAAAGTGCGGTTTATGGCGGCCGAAAACGACAGCCGAAAGAACAATACGGGAAATAAAATAAAATAAAAACCCAACAGAGTCGCCAAAACTGTTGCTAGGGTTTTACCCCCAGCTTGTACGAATGAGCACCTACTAAGGAAAATGGATTCCTTAGTAGCAGTTCAATTATATGTGAATAAAAAATGCTAAACATAAACAAAAACTAATCCAAACATGTTCATGAAGCAAAACGGTAAAAAGTAAAGAATGATTTTTTATTGATCTGACCTCCAATGTGGAGGTTGGTGAAGCCCTTTGCGCTGGTCCGAGTAGGTGGCTCCGAGCTTCCAGTTGCTCCTTCTCTTTCTCCGATGGTGGAAATGGGCCATAAGGGGCTCTCAATGGTGAAAGTAGCTCAATGGTGAGCTAGGGTTTCAAGAGAAATTTTGGCAGAGGCAGGATACTTGTGATTGTGGATATGAAATAAGGGGTTTCCATGACTTATTTGTAGTGGTGGAGTGCCGGTTTAGGGTTAGGGTTTCAGCTGTTTAGGGTTTTTTCCTCCTTTTCCTCATTATTTTATATTTTTTCTTCCTTTTTGGAGATTTTTGCTTTTTTGGAGGAATTTTGGATATTTTTGGAGGAAAAGAGGGTTTTATGGCCTTTTGGAGTTATTTTAAGCCTTTTGGAGGCTTTTTTAGATGGTTTTATGGGTTTTTGATGGAAATATGGTGGGAAAATGGACGAATGAGCCATGTAATGGGGTAGATGAGGTAGTGAACCCTTTTTCGGTGTTAACACTTATGCATTCGACCTATTGATGTATTCTATATATTCAGCAACCTATGTTATTACAGGGTTGGCTATTGTACACTGAGTTAATATAATTTTGTGTTACAGCTCCATAATCAGTCTCCATTGTTGAAAATTTTGCATGATCAATTGTAATTTGTTGTGAGTGAAATTAATCTATTGCTGGTCAGAATTTCTACATGGTATCAGAGCCATTGTAGGTTGTTACTCTCCTTCAAAAATTGTTTTGCAGGTTTGACATCAAGACTGGGAGCCTTCTACTGACAGCCGGGACAGATTTTCTAAAGCTATGGATTCACAGAAAACTATCTTGACTCCCTTCAACTATTTTGAATGGAAAGCAGAGATGGAGATCTTGTTAAGAGAGAAAGGCCTCTACAGGGTGACTATGGCTATAGAAGCAGAGCCCATTGCAGCTGCAGAGAAGATCAAATGGCACAATCGGAGAGATGAGGCCTATGGTCTCCTATGTCTCAGTATTTCTCGAGACCTACTTTTCCATCTCGATGGATTAACTTCACTGGATCAAGTATGGGAGAAGCCGTCTGAGCTTTTTGGAAAGACAGATGAGATGAGGGGACATCAGATCGAAAATGAGCTGATTTCTCCGAGTCCCAGCAGCTTTGAATCCCTGCAGCTATATTTCTCCAAGTTCAAAGCACTAGTTTTGCAGCTGAAGCAGTGTGGTATCGAAAAGAAAGATGATCAGCTAATATTGGCCATCCTCTCGAAGCTAGGACCTGACTACTCAGTCTTTGTTTTGACCTTCTATGCCACAAAACTCACATCTCAAACCTGGAAGATGCCTAGCCTTGCAAATTTCATGGAAGCTCTCACACAAGAACAAGACAAGCTGGTGATGATGGGCACCATCAAACCTTCCAAAGACCAAGCTCTGGTTGCTGGAGATTCGAGGGTGGATTCAAAAAGCAAAAAGAAAGCTAAAAAGTCACCTGAACAAAAGAGAGACAAGAAGCAGTCTCCGGAGGATCAACAAGGTCCCAAGAAAAATACCCAGAAGAAGAAAAACAAAGGTGATATGAACAAGTGCTCATACTGTTCGAAGGACAATCACACTGAAAGCTCTTGTATGAAAAAGCAGATAGACATGCTAACTCAACTATTGGAGAAGAATGGCATCTCCCTTCCAGAAGGCTCAAAGAAGAGAGAAGGAGGATCAAGTTCGGATGACAGAGAGAGAGTTCATGCTCTAGTTGCTGGCACATCAAGCCCACCCAGTTTTATCATAGATTCTGGAGCTTCAAGACACATGGTTTCGACTAAGGAGGCCTTCTCCTCACTGGACAAGTCGAAAGGACCATCTATTGTACTGGGAGATGACTCTCTCACTGAAAGTAAAGGAAAAGGAAGGATAGAACTTGATCATGGTAACTTCAACAATGTGCTGTATGTCCCTAGTCTCGCCTCCAACCTTCTATCAGTGTACCAGATGACCCACACTAGGTCTCCTAAGAAAGTCATATTCTCACCAAATGAAGTTGAGATCACAGAAATCTCAAGTGGAAGAATCATTGCAAAAGGAGTAGTGAATCATGCTCAAAAGGTATACATGTTTTCATACTTCCTGCCTTACTCATACCCCTCTGCTCTTCTTATCCATGCTAATGAAGCTAGCAAGCTATGGCATGAAATATTTGGCCATTTAAATTACAAGTATTTGTCTGATCTTAGTGAGAAAGATATGGTCATAGGGTTTCCCAAGATAAAATTTTCCAAAGGATTCTGCCAAGGCTGTATCCTAGGAAAACACCCAGAGCACAAATTTGAGAAAACCAGCCATGAGAGAACCTCTGCACCCCTCGAGCTGATTCATAGTGATGTTGCTGGCCCATTCCCTCATATGTCCATGAGTCAGGCCAAATATGCATTGACCTTTATTGATGATTTTTCCAGGTATTGTTGGGTTCACTTCATGAAACACAAGTCAGAAGTTTTTGGCCTATTCAAAGTCTTCAAGGCTTTGGTTGAAAACCAGTGTGGAAGAAAACTCAAGGTCCTCAGATCTGACAATGGTGGTGAGTATGTCAAGTCTAATTTTATTAACTATTGTGCATATGCAGGTATTTAGATGCATCATTCTATCCCCTACACACCACAACAAAATGGTGTTGCAGAGAGGAAGAACAGATCACTGAAGGAGATGGAAACATGCATGATGGAGGCCAAAAATTTGCCGCCAAAGTACTAGGACGAAGCTATCAACTGTGCAGCCTATATTCAGAATAGGGTTCCTCACAAAAAGTTGGATGGCATGACTCCCTTCGAAGTATGGAGTGGGCACAAGCCAGATGTGACCCATTTCAGGATTTTTGGCTCAAAGGCGTGGGCTAGAATCCTGACAGAGAAGAGGAAGGCTTTGCAGCCCCAAAGCCAAGAGTGTCTTTTTATGGGATACTCTAAAGATTCAAAAGGGTACAAGTTGATAAACTTGAGCACAAGCAAATCCTTCATTGAAAGGTGTGTTCATTTTGAAGAAGAACCCTTTGCAGAAGTGGAAATTGGTGAAGCCTCTTCACCACCTGAACCTCAAGAAGTAAGTAAAGAGTTTGTTGAACATGCTGATTCTGATTTGTCTGATGGAGATGAGTTTATTGCAGACCCAAAAATCCCCACAAGTCCTAAATGGGCATCCAAGACACTACATGCAGCAGGTGAGCTAGCTGGGGATCCCAATGACCCAAGGAGGACTAGATCTGAATTTGAGAGTGGTCTGTGCATGAAGGATCCTGAGTTTGCTGAAAAATGCTATTTGATGGTGGAGTATGATCCTAAAACATATGAAGAAGTAGTAGGAGATCCAATATGGCAAGATTCCATGAATGAGGAGTTCAACTCGCTACAGAAATGCAACACATGGGAGCTAGTGGATCTTCCTCCAGGGAGAAAACTAGTACAGTGTAAGTGGGTCTATAAGACCAAATTTGCTGTTGATGGTTCACCACTGAAGTACAAGGATATATTGGTAGCTAAAGGATACTCACAGGTTCATGGCATCGATTACAATGAGACTTTTGCCCCAGTGGCAAAGATGGATTCAATCAGGCTAGCTCTAGCCATTGCAGCATCAAGGCAATGGGAGGTACATCATATGGATGTAAAATGTTCCTTTCTGAATGGTGATCTCACTGAGGAGATATATATGCAGCAGTCCCAAGGTTTTTCTACTGACCATTCTCTTGTGTGCAGGTTGAGAAAGTCATTGTATGGGCTAAAGCAAGCCCCCAGGGCTTGGTATGCCAAGATAGATAGCTTCTTGCTATCTCTGAATTTTGTTCGGTGCAAATCAGATTCAAATGTATATATGAAGGTAATTAATGGCTCATTAATGATCATTTTGTTATATGTTGATGACCTCCTCATTATAGGAAGCTCACAGGCTGAGATTGCTTCCCTAAAAGGAGCTATGAACCAAGCCTTCTCCATGACAGATTTGGGGCTCTTAAGTCAATTTCTGGGGCTTGAGATTGCTCAAACCAAAGATGGAATCAAGGTGCACCAGTCCAAATATGCCTTGGATTTTCTGATCAAATTCAGAATGCAATATTTCAAAGCAAGCAAAACTCCTTTCCTTTCAGGAGTAAAGCTGGACGAAGATGATTCTCCACCGATGGTAAACAACACTTTGTATAGACAGTTGATTGGATGTTTATTGTATTTGACACATACTTGACCTGATATTTGTTATGTACTCAGTGTTGCTTCTATATTCATGGATCATCCCCATGAGATCCATTGGAAAGAAGCCAAGAGGATCCTTAGCTTTGTTCAGGGAACAAGGACACATGGGATTTTCTATAAAGCCAATTCTGACCTTGAGTTAATTGGTTTTACTGACAGTGATTGGGTAGGTGATAGCACAGACAAGAAGTCCACTTCAGGTTATGTGTTCATGCTTGCAGAAGGGTCAATCAGTTGGTCAAGCAAGAAACAGAGTGCCATTGCACTCTCATCTACAGAAGCTGAGTATAGAGGAGTTGTTAATGCAGCAACTCAGTGTTTATGGTTGCAGGGTTTACTTGGAGAGTGTGGTTTCGAACCTGAGTACTCAACTACCATCTACTGTGATAACCAGAGTACCATTCAAATCTGCAAAGATCCAGTTCAGAAGCAGAGAACCAGACACATTGAGATTCACATGCACTACATCAGAGAGCTTCTGCATGATGGCACCATTCACCTACTCTTCTGTTCATCTTCAGAACAAGTAGCTGATGTCTTCACCAAAGCATTTTGTGAGAAGACCTTCAGCAATCTCAAATCACTGCTGGGGATTTCTGATCATGCTGTCAAAGCATGAGTTGAGACACGATTCTACAATTTTGTTTTACAGTCCATGTTTAAGGGAGGATTTTACCAAGTTGGTTTTGCCTCTTTCCTTGTTTCATATGGACTTGCAGTATGTAAAAGGGTGACTAAGCCTTGTTTCTAGGCCCTATATTTTTGACTTATTAATCATAAAGTCAGGCTTAAGGGGGTGTGTTAGAATAATCAACCCATAGTATTTACCCACTTAGACATTAATTCATTTATTTTTGTCTTATTTTCCTAGTCCATGAGTCCCACCATGTGCAAGTTGCTAATTGCCTATCCATAGAGGTCAAACTTGCCATATTTGACTCATGTAGCACTTGGGAAAGCCTTAGGAATCAAATCTACTTTATTCCTAGCCTCCTAGGTTCCTATCTGCTTTTTCTGCTTTATTCCCTGCTTTTTCAGTGTTTTAAGGCACATAGGAAAGCAAGACTAGGTGAGGTGAATCAGCTTTTTTGCCTCTTCCTCCTCCACTCTTTCCTCCATGCAAAAGCATGTATGAGCTTCCATTCCACCACTCATTAGCTTTCCCATGTTCCCTTTCCAATTTGTGAGCCTCATGACAGATTTGGGATCAGCTTTTTACACCTATGGGGGATTTGCCTATTTTGGGTAAGCCTGCTTTATGCTAGCTTTGGATGCCTCCTTATGCATTCGACCTATTGATGTATTCTATATATTCAGAAACCTATGTTATTACAGGGTTGGCTATTGTACACTGAGTTAATATAATTTTGTGTTACAGCTCCATATTCAGTCTCCATTGTTGACAATTTTGCATGATCAATTGTAATTTGTTGTGAGTGAAATTAATCTATTGCTGGTCAGAATTTCTACAAAAAAGAAGATTACTACTGTCAGGAGATCACTTACTATTTTGGGCTTTTACTGTTTTGGTGTTGATTCTATCTCTGAGGAAGTTGCGGGGTTTTCTCCATTTATGGTTTCCCCGAGGAAAAACATTGTGTTCATTGTCTCTTGTGTTTGATTGTTGTACTTGTTATTCTCTCAGTTAAAGATCCTAATAATGCTAGCTTAATTTTGAAAAACTAACAAGAATATCCTATAATGAAATTCGTAGCTTATGTATTTTGAATTTTGGAAATATTACTACAGAACCGAGAAGTAGGGTGCTCGAGGGAAGGATGAGATATTCATTTCCCCATAGAACCACATGATAGAGGTGGAAGGTGACTAAGGTAAAGTATAAATCAATTATGGAACTTTATGAAATATTGGCAATTCATATCTGAAGAGTGAAAATATCGACGACGGGCATGGATTCCGCTAGAGGAAGTTACACGATGGACAAGAGGGTAGGATATTGGTTAAATGACTGTAGAATGGAATTAAAGATTGGATTTGATCAATGACACATGATAAAGGATAAAAAATTTTGACGGTGGAGGTTGGTTCCATGCCCACAACATGCATGAAGAGAAAAATAGTCGTGGTCAAATGGAATTTTTACCACCTTCCATGTGTTGGGTAGAGGAGCATTTGACTAGATGAAAGGTTGTAGGGAGAAACCGCCTCTCGCAATCCTGAAACCACTTATGGGGAATTTTATTAAAGCAAAAAGTGACGTGGATCATGTTATTTGTCTTTTATGCATAAGGAAGAACGCGCCTACACCTATGGAAGCCGATTCGAATACATTTTTTCCCAGCTGTCGTTTTCCAGGTCAGCCGCGTGGCTAACTAGTCTCGCTATTTTAAAAAATTGAAGGGGAAGGTGAAGTTGAAACACAAGTATGTGAGTTGAACAAAATGGAAGAAATTTTTGAAGATAGGGATGGGGATATTTTCAATACATTTCTCTTCTTTGGTCTGGTACATGAACTAAAAAACATATTAAATCCCTAGAGGAACAAGGAATTGATTTGCACAGTGTCTAGAGGTCCCATTTTCATCATTTTTGTCTAGACCAGACCCTTAATTTCCTAGATTTTGTATCCTAATGTGTGTCCAACTATTACCAGTATAAATGTGTCATAATGGACTCAAATAGGTCAAAAATGATTTTCCCCATAAATTCCTTGGTTTCCAGAGACTTGGTGGAAGTACCCTAGTCATTCACCGAAACCTCGAATATTTGGTCGAAGAAAATTTGATTGAGCATTTTAGACATGCCACAGTTGAAGAAAATAAAATATTTTATTCCAAAAGTCTTAAGGGAGAAATTTCTATTGCAAATGAATTTTTTCTCCTTGATATTAGCTTGTTCAATGAACAATCCCAATGGGTCATATTCTTGTTAAGTCAGTTTTTAGGGTTGGACAATGACAAGTTACTCACAAAGGTCCTCTTGAGTCTATTATTTAGATTGAGTCTACATCAATTTGTGTCTGAGTCCAGTCAGTTATTTTTCCTTACATTTGATGAATTCCTAGGTGAGAATATTCATTCTCAGCTAGTGAACTTCAACACAACAAGACATTTCAGGTTCCAATCCTACCTATTTAGGTTGTTCTTATTCTTTAATGAGGAAAATATGCAATTTCCAGAAATACTATTTACTTCTGAAATCGGAAATAATACCTTCAACTATATGAATCTTATAATGTGAGAAGTGTACAGAGTAATGTTCCTAAATAAATTTCCTAGAGTTCTACATTATATGGAATAGATGTTGCAATTTACCAAAGACAAAAGAATTGGAGACTGGTTCCTTCTAAAGGAACATGCTATTATCAGAGTTTATGGTTTTGTTCATAGTACATACATTTTTCTTGTTTTCTTGACACCCATGATATTTTGTTTGGAATTTATTAGGAATAAAATTATTGAGGAGAATGAGCATTTATTGATCTTTAAAAAAACTATAAAATTAAATTTCCTTTGAAGGTAGGTCCCTTTATCATAAAAAATAAAGATGATCTCCCATTGGTTGAAGGCTTGCCACAGGAGATGAATTTCATGAAAGCCACCAAAATCAATTATGATCCACATCATATCATTTCACATAGGAGGCAACATAATAATAACAAAGCATTTGATCATCAAGAGATAGAGGGTTTAACTCAAAGAGATAACTTAAAGGAGTACTAATCATATGTGGAGGATTCAGAGAGCTTACAAGAAAACCCATCATCCAAAATGAAATAAACATCAATGATTATACCAACTCCTAGCAAAATTGAAATTACTGGCAAAAGGATTTTTTCAGGAATTTTTTGTGTTCAGGAACACAGGGTACTCCCAAAAGGATAAACACCAAGAGCAACCACTTCACACAAACATATCACATATCGATACACCGATGTTTCGATGTGGTTAAAACCTCGAGAGGGAAACAGTCCATGACCCCAACCAAATAGCTACTTGGAGAAATTTATTATGCAAAAGAAATAAAGTTACAAATGAGCTTCTCATAATCAATCAACTAGCCAAGGAACCTTCATTCTCTTTAAATATAGATCATGGACCAATCAGGTGTTAAGCCATGGATAGAGGGTAGGTATGATCTAAGATAAGTTGAACTATCGGATCACTTTATGTCTAGAACATATCATGACCATCGGATTAGAATATTTACAAATGCATACTAATGCATACTAAAGAAATACACTTTACCTAACGGATATATTACACAAGTTGATCTTAACTAAATCCTAAATGTTTAATATCCTAACATCCCCCTTTAAGCACAACTTGGGATAGGATTGAAGGATTTACAAAGGTGGCACTATTAGGAGAAGGAAGGAGGCATTAGAGCCTATCCCCCCTTAATGACAAGTTCCTGAACTCCTAACATAGATAGAAGTTTAGAAAAATTCACTTCTGTAAGAGACTTGGCGAAGATGTCTACAACTTGCTAATCTGTAGGGAAAAAGACCACTTCAAGAACATGATCGTGAACAAGTTTTTTTGATGAAGTGCATATGTAGCTCAATGTGTTTACTACATTGATGTAGAATTGGATCTTTGGAAATATTGATGGAATTTTTATTGTCGTACCAAAGTGGAGTAGGCTACTGCTACTTGAATCCAAACTCTGAAAGGATCTGTCAAATTCTTAAAGCTTCCTGACTAGAATTAACTGTGGCTCGATATTCTGCTTCTGCTGAAAAAAGAGCAAGAGCTTGTTTCTTACAAGCCCAAGTGACAGGTCCAAATCTAGACTGAAAACATAACTTGTAGTAGACTTTCGATCATTAAGATAACTAACCCAATCTAAATCAGTGAAACCAACCAACAAAGGTGTCCCCCCTAAAATGTAATGAATCCAAAACTAAATTGTACCTCGAATATATCGAAGTATTCTTTTTTCTTCTTTCTAGTGATTTTCATGAGGTGTTTGCATATAACAGGAAACATGACCAACAACAAAGGAAAGGTCAGGATGGGAATGAGTAAAGTATAGGAGACTACCAACAAGCTGATGATACAAGGTGGCATCTACTTCAGGTGAAGTACAAGTGGCAAAATTTTTGACTCCACACTAGAAGGGAGAAGGGGTTGGTTTACAATATTCCATGTGAAAGCAATGAAGAAGGTCACAAGCATACTTAAACTGGGAAAGAAAGATTCCTTCTGTAGTTTGCCAGACTTGGAGGCCAAGAAAATAATGCAAATGTCCTAAGTCTGACATTTCAATTTTTTTTCTTAAGACTAGATTTCACATGGGTTAAAAACTTAGGGTCACTACTAGTAAGGATAAGATCATCAACATAAATAACAAGTATGATGAGATGGTTTCCTACTTTCTTGGTATAGACATTGGGGTCAGAATGGCATCTAGAAAAACCAATGTCAAGGAGAAATCTATCCATTTCTGCATACCAAGCTCTAGGATATTTCTTAATACCATATAAGGATTTCTTAAGGCGACATACAAGGCTAGAGTTATTCTCAACATATCCAGGATGTTCTTCCCTGTAAATTTCCTCTTGTAAATCACCATGTAAGAATGAAAACTTGACATCCATTTGATGGAGTTCCTAGTTACGTAAGGATGCAAGGGAAAGAACAAGCCGGATGGAGTTCATCTTTGCGACAAGAGCAAAGGTTTCATTGTAGTCAATCCCTTCAACTTGGGAAAAACCTTTGGAAACTAACCTTGCCTTAATTATTTCAACACTTCCATCTAATGCATACTTAGTTCTATAGACCCATTTAATTCTGACAATTTTTCTTCATTTTGGGAGAGATACAAGATCCCAAGTATCATTCGCCATTAAGGAATGATATTCTTCATCCATAGCTGTATCCCAATCTGGATTTCTTGAAGCTTCTACAAATGTTTCTGGATCATGATTCTCATGATTCTGAAACTTGAGCCAAAAGAGAAGAGGCTCATTGAAACTAAGAACGTGTTCGACGTTGATCTCTAGGATCACCAAAGAGATCACCAGCTGCATCAGATGATGAACAGACCCATCAAGGAAGAAATGGTGTTGGTGCAACTAGAGGAACACGAGCAGGTGGAGGTAGATTTTCATCATTGCTGTCATCATCAAAAACTGGAGTTGGAAATATATAAAGAAAGTTGGAAGTAGAAGAAGGCACAATCACTGAATCAACCTCATAGGACAAGGATGGTACAACCACTGATTTAGGATCACGGGCCAAGATATTTTCATCAAATTTAACATCTCTTCTAATGATTACATCATTTGAATGTGGTTGAAGAAGTCTATAACCTTTTACATCCTCAAAATATCCAAAAAATACGTACTTTTCACTTTTAGGCCGCAATGCTTTCTGTTTTTCATCCGGAATGTGAGCCCATGCTTCACTACCAAACACATAGAAGTGACTTACATCTGGTTTAATTTTACTCCACACTTCTTCCAATGTAATACATTGTAAATATTTAGTGGGGGTGTGATTAACTATGTAATTTTCTTAATTTATGGCTTCAGTTCAAAATTGAAGAGTTAGTCCCTTAGATTGGATCATACAATTAGCCATTTCTTTTAAAGTGTGGTTCTTCCGTTCAGCTACACCATTTTTTTGTGGTGTATATGGAACAGTGTGTTGTTGTTGGATTCCTTGTTCAGTGTAGAAAGTAGTGAACTTTTTGTTAACATATTTTCCTCCATTATCAGATCTTAACTTAATGATTTGATGACCAAATTGTTTTTCAACAAGGGCCTTATAGGCCAAGAACATGTTAAATACTTCACTCTTCAGATTTAGGAAATAAACCCAAGTGTGTCTACAGTAATCATCAATGAAAGTTAAGAACTATTTGAAACCAGAAAAGGAAGCAGATGGAAGAGGACCGCACAAGTCACTATGCACAAGTTCCAAGGGAACCGAGGCGTGCCAAGAGGCACGTTTGTCAAAACTGTCTCGATGATGTTTTCTGAGTACACAACCAGAACAAACACCATCCCTGCAAGATACCATCAGAAGACCTACCACCATATTGTCTTTACATAGTTGTTGCAATGAGCAATAATTTAAGTGACCAAATCGCTCATGCCAAAGTTTGCTCAAGTGATCACTATGAGCAACAAAAACTGAAGGAAAAGGTGATGACTCAAATTTGTTAAATTTGTACAACCTGGTAATATCATCAACAATTCCGGTAGCTAAGACATGTTGAGGATCTTTAAACTCCTTGATTACAACTTGGTAAGGTGTAAACGTTACAGTTTCACTTTACTAGAATGAGTGATTTGATAGAATGACAACAAATTGCATGAAATTTTTGGAAAACATAATACATCACTAAAATGACTACTTTCTACTAGAACTATCCAGATCCTACAACACTTAGAGAAATAACATCACCAACAAATATTTGTTTGGTGTTACATTCATGCATATTAGAAAATATGGCTTGATCCTTAGCCATATGATAAATTGCTCTAGAATCAATGATCCATTCATTTGAAGTAGAAGAAGAAGATGTAGTATAAGATTAACCATAAGCACAAAGTGCATGTCCATGAGAGGTAGATTCTGAAGATGAATCTAGGCTGATGTGGTGCTTCTTCATTGCTGCTTTCAAGGCTGCCATCTTGTTGAAACACTTAGATTCATGATGATTATCTTTCCTGCAATAGTTGCAATGATGCTTAGTCTTCTTTCCTTTTTCCCTTGCTCCGTTGTCATTTTTTAAAGAAGGATCTAACTAAGAGGGTTTGGGACCCTTGTTTGGCTTACTATTGTGAAAATTTTGTTTCTTGGGATGCTTGGACTTTTCTTTTTGTTGGGACAATAAGGCTTTCGCAGATGTATCTGCATTGTTAATTATTCTGAGATAATTATTCCAAGATGTATGAGCTTATCTTGCTCTCTAATCAAGGAATCACAAAATGATTCAAGACTAGGCTCTTGATAACTAGTTGCATTCAAGGATAATTTCATGGAGTAAATTGTAGATACAAAAACAAAATATGAAAGTCCAAGTTTGGAAAGAATATGATAAATACATTGTTTGTCTTCTCTCTTAATCTTGCATTCTTCACATAAGAGTCTAAGAGTTTTGTACTTAGATAAATAATCTTGAAGGCATGAAAAAGAACTTGGATTTAAATAAATCAACTCATTTTCGAGTTGATGACCTCAAATTTCATTGTGTTTACCAAACACATATTTCAAATTTTCCCAAGCTTTATCAAGTTCATCAATTCTAGATAGGTGGAATCGCAAATCAGTAGATATTGACATCCCAATCAATCCACGAGCTTCATCAAATCTATTTGACCATTTTATTTTCTTATCATCAATAGTGGGTTCTATTTCTTTCCCTGAGGTAATTCTAAAAAGACCCTACTTCGTAGAACATCCTCCATATGAGATTTCCATGAAAAATAGTTGAAATTGGTAAGCAGAATATCACAAGGGGTAGTCATACTATGGAATAATCACTGAAAAAATAGAAACTAAATCTCTATATGAAAGGAGCTTGAAAAATCAGGCTGTTTAAAAAAAATGACACTGAAAACTAATTCTGTATGATGAAGTTATGCTTCATCAAAGAAAATGTTGAAGATGTCCCCAATAGTGACATGGAAGATATAAAATTGACCAACGAAAAAAAGAACCCCCTTCTTCCCAAGATGAACCTTTGAAAATCACTTTACAAGAAAGTTGTTTTAAGTGAATCACTTTTGTAAAATAAGTGATTTTCACTTTTACAATAATGTTACTTTAAACAGTGCCACTTTATATTTTATTTTATTTTTAAGTGAGATACACTTTTACAATAAAGTAACTTAAAAATAGAAATTGTATGCACTATTAAAAAGTAACTTAATAAGACTTGTACTCAAGACCTATTAAGGAATAAAACAATTTTAGACCAAGTGAGATAAGTTTAAAAGGCACATGAAAGGAGGGAATGAGGAAGGTTTTTTTTTTTACTCTTCTCTCTCGGTCTTCGTGCTTGCTTCTTTTTCCTGCAAATCACACCACAAACTATAAAACAAAAACAAAATTATTTTTCCATGCTTGTGGGGTTAGATATCGTTATTTTACCCAGAAAGTCTATGTTTTCTCTCTATTTATTATTCGTCACGATCACACAAGGTGCACGGCAAAGAGCATACACAGCCGAGAAAAACCCTTTCCCTTCCTGTTTCTGATTCATCACGATCGCACAAGGTGCATGGAAAAGAGCATACGCAGACAGGGAAGGCAACAATATGAGACCAAAAAAATGTCTAATAATAAAATTGATAAAAATATGAGAGCATTGTTTTAATTTAAAATTATATCAGACAAAACTGTCACTATAACATTATACCTTCAAATCTACCGAAATTGGTGTTTATGGATCAAACAAAAATGGTTTTCGATGAAACAAAAACTATTTCCCAATGGAAATGGTGCTTCAGATGCAATTGAACACCACCCACAGGACAAAAATAAACATAAAATATACAACCAGAAACCTTTTCAAATTTTCGGCAACAACAGTTCAAGATCTAGATCACAATCGGAAGTGGCTCTTCATAAATGCTCTGATACCATATTTAGGAACACAGGCTACTCCCAAAAGATCGAACACCAAGAGAAACCACTTCACACAAACAGATCACAGATCAATACACCGATGTTTTTATGTGGTTAAAACCCTCGAGAGGGAAATAGTCCATAGCCGCAACCAAATAGCTACTTGGAGCAATTTATTATGCAAAAGAAAGAAAGTTACAAATGAGCTTATCATAATCAATCAACTATCCAAGGACCCTCCATGCTCTTTAAATAGAGATCATGGACCAATTGAGTGTTAATCCATGGATCAAAGGTAGGTATGATCTAAGAAAAGTTGAACCGTCGGATCACTTTTTGTCTAGAACATATCATGACCATCGGATTAGAATATTTACAAATGCATACTAATGCATACTAAAGAAACACACTTTACCTAACATATATATTACATATATTACACAAGTTGATCTTAACTAACTCCCAAGTTTCTAAATATCCTAACATGTTAAAGATGAAGACTCATAAGTAGCAAAAATACCAAAAATAGATGTAGAGAAAGAAATTGTTGAAGTTGGAAGCAAGAAAATGAAAGAAAAAGGTCCAAGGCCCAGATTTTCAGATTCAAGAGTATAGTTTTCCAGATACACATGAAGGTGGGTCTAATGATAAATACAAATCAAGAAGTGATTTATATGCTAGGCATGGACAAGATAATGTTTTTTCTTCAGAAATTTTTTAAAGCTTTATTCTAAAGTAAGGAACATCTCATATAAGGAGGTTTCATTGGTCACTATGAAGGATACTGTAAAAAATACATTGAATTTGGTAGTAGCTACTCAGAATAGAGTTGCAGAAATGAGACTCAATTTGCAAAAGATTATGGTACCTGATAAGATCCATTTACATAAGAAAACTGGTGAAGTTATTTATACTAATTCGATGAAAGATACATTAAATTTTTTGAATTTATAGTCTACAGTATCAAGGGTGGAAAGGAACTTAAAGCATGAGAAAGTTGAAAATAATATATATCAATAGAAAACCAAAAAGCTTCAAGGTGATCTTCTGGCTATGGTGATAGTGAGATAGATAGAGGACAAGGCACAAAGAATATATTACCTAAAAAAGAGAACAATATTGGAATTTTGAAGAAAAAACTAAAAATTCCAACTACTTAGTTGATTCAAGCTTCTGTGTTGATATGTTATAAAAATAAAAAGAATTTTTGTCCGAGGAACTGAATGATAATGAAGTTAAACTTTTGAAACTTGTTGAGGAACAGAGTCAATGGGAAAAGGAAATATATTTCCTTATTGCTAAGTGTTGGAAATGGGTTAGGAGGAGTAAAGAACACTTATTCCATTGAAAAAAGGGATGTCGACAGAAATAAGAGTCGATTGCAACGGAAGGAGAAACCGACAAGTTAGGGGATTTTGGTCAAATTAGTTAGGAGATTCGTTAAGTGGAACATTTTGTAACAGTTTAATAAGTCTATACGTAGATTTAGATGTACAATTGAAAAATCATCATGAGGACCATCATGGGGAGAGATCTGATCTAGTTCGAAGGAATGAATGTATTTTCTAATCTAAGGCTAATCCACTAAGGAATGTTTTGTCTTTTTGCGATGTATTTCTAGGGTTAATGAAATGAAGACTTTGTTGGTGACATAATTATGTTTATTTTATGTATTTATGTGAGATTTGTTTCATGTGAAGTCTTTAATTATGTGATTCCTATATTTCATGGTTCAATCTGAATAATGTGAAGTCTTACAATGTTTATTGGTTTGCTATATGTCAATTTGTTTGCTTCTCTGAATGTGAATCTGAATTATGAAAACATGTCATTGTCAATCTCAATCCAAGTAAGTGCAAATGAAACCCATGTTTATAAATAGATCCTATTAATGGTATAATTGAACTCTAGAATTCTGAATGATGTTGTAGTAGATTAATAGGTAGTGCGAAATTCCTCTTCCCTCTTTGGAAACTTTGTTCCTGTAGCCCTCCCTTAGACATCTTGGGTGAGACTGCACCTGCTTCTATTGAGTATATAGTTTTCATTGATGTCAAATGTGTCCACTGATGACAAAGGAATAACCAAGGACATGATGGTAGAGTGAACTCAGTGAAAGACAAAGGAAAGGCAAAGGTAGTGATGACTTGGCATGAATGATGAAAAGGCATATATGATGAAAAAGCATGCCATGGCATAAATGATGAGGTGGAAAGAAGGAACATGGTAGGATATACCTTGTTATAAGGGATACATATTAAATTTCTTAGTTTGACTTAAAAATATCTGAGGAGAAAGATATGGGCCTGCCAAAATAGGGTTGTACACTAGTGGAGATAAAAATGACTAAGTAGTCTCAAGAAGATGATTGCCATAAATTATGGTTTAGAGTAAATCCCTGCAACACATAAAGGTCTTGTAGACTTATGTTTTCTCTATGTGACCATTTATTCATATTTTCTTGGAAGCATTTGACGAAGAAGTTATGGACCTACCAAAACAATGTTTTTAGGCAAATTGGATCAGACTAAGAAATTTGACTAAGTGTCATAACAAAAGGTTGGAAGACTATTTTCAAATTCCTGACAGAGGCTGTGTGTTTGTTAGTAAGATTTAAAGGTGATATGGTATTGTTCACTGTTTAAATGGATTTCTATCCTTGCTCTTAGTTTTCCTTATGGTGATCAAATAAGGAAAATATCAATATGCCAAAATGAAGAAAATGTACTTTAGTTACTAAAGATAGAGATTTGACTAAGTTTCAAATTCACAAGGTTGAAAGAGGCTTTTGGAAATGTCCACCAAGGTTTATCTATGTGATGATAATTTCATCAGAAGATGTAAGAAATTCCCTAGTGAACTGGATATCCATCCATGAAGTCAGATTCTTGCTTGGCTCTCACACGTGTATACTGTCAACCTCCCAGAGCCAAGAAAAGTGTTAATTTGCATGTCGAGATTAAAAAAGGGGCTAAGTGTTAAAACAAAGTAAAGTGAGGATTTGCAACCTTCATCAGGTCTTAGATCGACAGTTGAAATCTAAGACAAAGAGGATCGATGATGCAAAAGAGTTGAAGTGCGGAAAGATGTCTAGAACAGTATGGGTTTCCTCTACTCGAAAGATTGATGGTTAGGAAGCATTCTCGAACAAGATATGATGGTTGAGGATTAGTTTAGAATAAGATAGGTGGAAAGGTTGAAGTTTAGAAAAGATACAATATCCAATGAATTAGAAGTGTTCCATAAAGGATCTAAATCAGACGACTAAGAATCAGTCTACGAGAAGATCGACGATCGATAGTAGATCCACAAGGAAAGTGGACAGGACAGAAGTTCCTCTTAAAATCAAGATCCAATGGGTAAGAAGTGGTCCGCAAAAACAAATCAACGGTTCGAAAAATAAGTGCAGGTGTGGAATTGTGGAAAGCAGGGAGTCGATGTTTTAGAAACATCGAGTTTTCAACTTCCACATTCTGTAGTGCAGGAACAAAAGTGTGGGTGCAAAACCGTGGAAATCAAAAGGTTGAAGCCGTTGAAATGTTGAGTTTTTGAGTTCTGCATTCTGCAATCTGAAATATCAATGGTTATAAAGACTTACATGAAAGATCGATGGTGAAGAAAGTTTGGTGCGAAAATATTGGTTCAAAAATCATGGAATGATATTTGAAAAAGGCACATCCAGTATCTGATTTCCACCACAAATCAATGGTCACGAAGAAACACGAAGGAGATCAATGGTGCAGAATGGTTGCGGCAGAAACAAAAGTGCAGAAAGTCACAACTCGATATCGGACAGTGGAAATTAGAGGCGAATGAATATCAATGACTAGAGGAGATTTCGGTGATCAACATGTAAGTGAGTTAACCACCGAGATGGAAGCGAAATCGTAAACAATATTTAAGTTTTTTTTATTCTCCACCATTGATTGAGGTTTTTTAAAGATCCAACACCTAAGAATGATTTTTCCAATTAAAATAATCAAGAAACTATATGCGAAATTATTGTAGAATACAAGTGTGTGCTAACCAGATCAGAATTCCTGCTGTGCAAATTCACAGTGATGAAGAGGTGCGTTCAAAAATGGTAAATAATAATGTTCATAGGAAACCCACATAGGAAGAAAAGAAGCCCTCAGTCATTGGTTTGATGAAACCCGCTGTCAGAGAAGAAGGGTGATTGTAGACCATAAATGATCAAGAAGTTTTTAATTAATTATTTAATTAAAAATAATTAATAACAGTGGTTTGAAGAGGTGCCGGGATGAAAGGGCATGAGATGTTTTCAAGAGATGCATGAAGACAAATTTAATCAGAAGATAAAATAAAATGAAAAAGTGTCTCTATGTTTAAGATCAAAGTAGGAGAAATAGAGACCCTTAGGTGTGACAGAGAATGGAGGGAAAAGAAATCTAGCAGATTACAGAAAACATATTAGGGTGGTAGGGTGTATCTAGGGTAGGAAACAAGCCTTTAGGCGGTAGCTTCCTACTTTCTGCAGAAGCTGTTAAATAGGGTGTAGGATCATCCTCTCAGTTGTAGCTGAAAAAACAGGGGGTCATAGCCTCCTTCCAGTACTAGCTGGTAAATTGGGTTTTGTAGCATCCTTTCAGTAGCAGCTGATAAACTAGGGGGTCAAATCCTCCTTCCAATAGTTGTTGGTAAATAAGGTGTAATGCCATCCTTTTCTATAGTAGCAGAAAAAACTATTTGTAAATAACAATTTTGCAGTAATAGGAAGTATTGGTGGTTTACCCCTTTGGGCTTCCACGATAAATTTGTGTTATATGTGTTCCTGTTGATAGTTTGTTTTAATAAGTAAATAATAAATGTGGTTTTAAATTGAAAAAAGTTACAATATTGATTCACCCCCCCTCTGAGTATTGTCCAGTATTTCAACAATTGGTATCAGAGCGGGTTCCTTCACTTCAGTTTAACCACTGGAAGGAAGATCCTATTAAAACCACTATGGATCAACAAGAAGAGATTTACATAGTACAAGGATGAAAATTTATCTGAAGCCATTGAAATATGATGTATGGAATTCAGTGGCCAGTGATTACTTCCCACCAAAGAGGATAAGGACTCCAGCTCAAAAGAAATCCAAGAAAAGTAACTCAATGGAAATGGTTACAATCCTTGATGGATTACTTGAGGATGTCAAAGAGAATATAGGTGAATGTAACTTTGCAAAGGAACTTTGGGACAAGATAAAATACCTTTACTCAGTTGAGCAAAGAGTAGAAGGAAGACTTGCTATTCTTGAGGATGTTAGTGAATATGAACAGATAAGTGAAGATGAAGAAAATTTATTTATAGGAACAACAAATTCAGATGAGGTATTAGAAGTGGACATAGAATTCCAACACATGGATGCTGTTGATGAAATTGAATAATGTAGGAAAAAGAAGAATGTTTTGAAAGAGAAATTGTCAAAGATCCAACAAGAAACAAATCAAATTATTGTGGACTTGAATAACCAACTTCAAGAGGTCAAGAAGATTGAAGAGGATCTAGTAGTTTTTCTCAAGGAGAGAATCGAAGATTCTAAACAAATTGAAAAATAGATTATTCAACTTAGAAAAGGGGTTGATGAAAAATATATCAAATCGAAGTTTGAGAACAGATCAAGGATCCTAGATGATATCTTAAGTATTCATAGATCATCATATGATAAAATAGGTCTAGGATATGACAAAGAAAAGGATCCAAAATATCTCCCTGTCTCAAAGAAAGTTGGAAATCTAAGAAACCATGAGGGACTAAAGAATCCTATTAAAGGGGAAGAAAGCGAGAAATATGTCTCATCCTTCCCTGACAAAAACACATCTAATGAGGTATCTAAGAGACCAAAGAAAAACAGAGATCAACAGATCTTTTTGGGTCATTATTACTCCTGTAATAATTTTGATCATAAATCCTTGAACTGCAGAGCTTATGGAAAAAGTTATGAAAATAAAAAGGATATATCTAGTAAACCAAAAGGAATAAATCATAACCGTTTTGGACCTCTTCAAAGATATGACATAAAGTGTTACAAAGGTAAGAACTTTGGACATATGGCCGGAAAATGTAAACTAAGTAAGAATGTTTTAGTAGAAGCTTAGAAACAGTGGAAGAAGATGGAATGTGTGAAGTAAGAAGATGAAATATTACTTAACCATAAAGGGAAATTTTATGGACATTGTCATTGATGTCACAATTTTGGTCACAAAGCTATTAACTACAGAACCAAGAGAAAAATTCTAAGTAGAGAATATAAGAAATAAACAAGGTCAGGGTACCTCATGGAAATATGTGGAGAAGAAAGGAAGAATCTAAATATATAGAAGAAATATATATTTCAAACATCGGTGAGGTCTCTAAAGATGATGATGACCAAAATAGTGCCATAGATAAAGATGACATCCATTATGAGGAAAATCAAGATGGAGATGTAAAAGAATACACCAATGAAGATGAAGATAAAAGTGATGAAGAATGATATAGTGATGATTGTGGGATTCTTTTCCAAAGATTTCTCATGATTTAAAGAGAGCCCTAAAAATAAACATTGGGAGGGATCATATACTTAGGGGCAGTTAAAGTAAGAAAATTCCAATTGGTATCAAAAAATCAATTGGTGTCTAATGTTAAAGCATGTTGAAAGTTATTTTCCTCAAACAAAATAGATGATCAAGGTTAAATGATGTGATTGGTGTATGGCTGACATAGAGAAAGTGTAAAACCTATGAACTAAGATGAGAACAACAAAATGTGTGATTCATGAAGACCATGATGTATAATAGAAGATAAAGATTATATGTTCACTTATAATTTGAAGTCATGACACATAAAAATTGTTGAAAGTGGAAGAAAACTAAATTCTGATATGAAAAATTAAAAAAAAAGGTTCAGTCTATTGAAAAGTGTTAGTATGACTAAAAATAATAGTGAAGATTGTGAAGGAACAATGGATATTTTAAAAATATATTTATCAATGTAAGGTAGTTCTTTATAAATTTGTATCTCAAAATTGTAGAAAATCCTATTGTTATCTCAAACCAAAGATTATGTGAATACCTCTTAAAGAGAGCAAGTTACATAATACAGTTTAGAAAAAAAAGGAGAACAGTGTGTGGAAGAAAATGCTGAGTGTAAAATCTGTCAAAGAAATATTGGCAAGGAAGAGGAAGAAAAGCTAACAAGAGGAGATATGATGACAGGGGGAGTTTTCAGAAAGAAGTAATACAGGAAATCCTATGTCAAAATAGGTACACCATTTGTATAACAGGTTATCATTTGTCATTGTTGTCAAAGGGGGAGAATGTTTAGATGTTTCCATCAATGCTGAAGGGGGGTATTGTTGAGTATATAGTTTTCATTGATGTCAAATGTGTTCATTGATGACAAAGGAATAACCAAGGATATGATGGCCGAGTGAACTCAATGAAAGACAAAGGAAAGACAAAGGTAGTGATGAATTGGCATGAATGATGAAAAAGCAGTTATGATGACAAGGCATGGCATGGCATAGATGATGAGGTGGAAAGGACCATGGTAGGATATACCTTGTTATAATGGCTATATATTAAATTTCTCAGTTTGACTTAAACATCTGTGAGGAGAAAGATATGGGCCTGCCAAAACAGGGTTATACACTAGTGGAGATAAATATGAGTAAGTAGTCTCAAGAGGATGCTCACCATAAATTATAGGTTAGAGTAAATTCCTACAACACATAGAGGTATTGTAGACTTGCATTTTCTCTATCTGACCATGTCTTCATAATGTCTTGGAAGCAGCTGAGGAAGGAGTTATGGACCTGCCAAAAGAGTATTTTTAGGCAGATTGGATCAGACTAAGAATTTCTTCTAAGTGTCATAACAAAATGTTGGAAGACTATTTTCAAATGCCTACTGGAGGTTGTGTGTTTGTTGGTAAGATTTAAAGGTGATATGGTCTTTTCACTGTTGAAATGGATTTCTAGCCTTGCTCTTAGTTTTCGTTATGGTGACCAGATAAGTAAAATACCAGTCTTCCAAAATCAAGAAAATGTACTTTAGGTACTAAAGATAGAAATTTGACTAAGTGTCAAATTCATAGGGTTGAAAGAGGCATTTGGAAATGTCCACCAAGTTTTATCTGTGTGATGATAATTTCATCAGTAGAAGTAGTCATTTTTCCTAGTGAACTAGATATCCAGCCATGAAGTCATATTCTCGCTTGGCTCTCACACGTGAGGATATGCAACCTTCATCAGATCATAGATCGACGATTGAGAGCTAAGTTGAATAGGATCGACAATGCAGAAGAGTTGAAGTACAAAAAGATGTCTAGAATAGTTTGGGTTTTCACTACTCAAAAGATCAACGGTCATGAAGAATTCTTGAGCAAGATTTGACGGTTGAGGATTAGTTCCGCATAAGATAGGAGGAAAGGTTGAATTTCATCAAAGATGCAAGATCCAACAGCTGAGAAGTGTTCCGCAAATGATCAAAATCATATGACTGAGAATCAGTCTGCGAGAAGATAGACGGTCGATAGTAGATCCGCAATGAAAGAAGATAGGAAAAAATTTCTAAATTAAACCAAGATCGAATGGCTGAGAAGTGATCCGCCAAAACAGATCGATGGTTCAGGAAATAAGTGCGGGTGTGGAACTGCGGAAAGCTAAGAGTCAAATTTTTGGAAACATCGAGTTTCTGACTTTCGCATTGCGCTATGTGGGAACGAAAGTGTGGGTGTGGAACCACAGAAATCAAAAGATCAAATTCGTTGAAACATTGAGTTTCTAGCTTCCACGTCCCATGTTTCAAAAGATCAATGGTCAGAAAGACTTCCGTGAGTGATTAACAGTGCGAAAAGGCCAGTGCAGAAAAGTCTGTATGGGTGCAGAACTGCAGAAATCGAAAGGTCAAAGTTTTGGAAACATTGAGTTTCCAACTTCCACATTTTGCAATGCGAGAATGGAAATGCGGGTGCAGAACCGCGAAAATGAAAAGGTCGAAGTCGTTGAAACGTTGATTTTCTGACTTCTGCATCCCATGATCTAGAATATCAATGGTCATAAAGAAACCCATAGGAGATCAACGGTGTGAAACGTTTTGTGTGGAAAGATTGGTTCGGAAATCATGGAATGATATTTGAAAAAGGCACATCCAGTATTCGATTTCCACCTCAGATCATCAGTCATGAAGAAACTCGAAGGAGATCAATGGTGTGTAACGGTTGAGCTCAAGAGAGAAGTGCAGCAAGTCACAACTCGAGATCGGACTGTGGAAATTAGAGGTGAATGAAGATCAATGACTACATGATATTTCGCAGATCAACATGTAAGTGAATTAACCACCAGGATGGAAGCAAACTAAACACTATTTAAGTTTGGTTTTTTCTCCATTGTTGATTGAGGTGTTCGAAATATCCAATGCCTAAGAATTATTTCGCATGTTAAAATAAACATGTGTATAACCAAGAAACTATATGCAAAATTATTGTGGAATCCAGGTGTGTGCTAACTAGATTAGAATTGTTGTTGTGTGGATTCGCAATGATGAAGAGGTAAAGAAGAGTGTTCACTGGAAACTCATAGAGGAAGAAAAGAAGCCCACACTCATTGGTTTGATGAAACTCGTGATCAGAGAAGAAAAGTGCTCACAGATTAGAAATGATCAAGAAGTTTCAATTATTTATTTAATTAAAAATTGTTAATAACAGAGGTTTGAAGAGGTGTCATGATGAAAGGGCACGAGATGTTTTGAAGAGATGCATGAAGATATATTTAATCAAAAGATCAAAGCAAATGATAAAGTGTCTCTGTGGTTCAGATCAAAGTAGGAGAAACAGATACCAGTGGGTGTGACAAAGAATGGAGGGAAAATAAATCTACCAAATTACATAAAACATATTAGGGTGGTAGGGTGGATTTAGGGCAGGAAACAGGCCTACAGGGGGTTGCTTCCTCCTTCCAGCAGAAGCTATTAAATAGGGTGTAGGATCATCCTGTCAGTTGTAGCTAACAAAACAGGGGGTCGTAGCCTCCTCCATGTGTTAGCTGGTGAATAGGGTGTCATAGCATCCTTTCAGTAGCAGCTGATAAAATAGGGGGCCGGAGCCTCTTTCTAGTAGTTGTTGATAAATAGGGTGTAATACCGTCCTTGTCTGTAGTAGTAAACTAAACTATTTGTAAATAAAAATTTTACAGTAATAAGAAGTATTGTGGTTTACCCATTTGGGCTTCCACGATAAATTTTTGTTCTATGTGTTCTTGTTGATTGCATGTTTTAATAAGTAAATAATAAATGTGGTTTTAAATTGAAAAAATTGACAATACTGATTCACCCCCTCCTCTTTGTATTGTCTGGTATTTCAACAGATTCACATGAGTTGGTGGATAGGGTAAAACCTGTATGGGCCGATGTTTAGGAAGTTTGCATCGATGGGTGTCAACAAACCTCCGAAGTGAACCCATGTCAACAGGATAGTGTCAACACTAATATTGATGTCTTAAATTATAATCAATTAATTTTAGAAAATGAAAGAGAGGAAAAAGAAAAGAATAAATAGGATGAAACAAGTTATCCAAGTATAGAGACAAGTACTGAAGCTATTGTTCAAGCTATGTCACAAGTTAGCTTGAGAGATGAAGAAATAAAGAGTTTGAAAACATAAAATCAAAGGATAAATGAAATAGTTAAGAAAAAGGAAGAAGACAAATTATTGTTTGAGAATAAGAGCAAGGAATTGCTTGATAAGAATGAAAAGTTAGCACAGAAAATTTTAGGATAGCTACCAGTACAAGATGAAAGGCATCTCATTTGGGATATGATTATTACAGAAGCAACAAAAATGAGACCTTATTTGAATTATATCAAATATAAAGAGATGGTAATTAATGTGGCAAGAAAAAGTTGCACAACTGTAAAAGAAACATTGGATAGGAAACCAGTAAATGCAACTCAAAACACTATAATTTTTTGTAATACTTTGTCTGAAGAAGAGTTAATAAAAATGGCTATTAAGGATAGGATTGCGGTCATAAATTGGGCAAGGAAGTTTATTGGAAAACATAATCACATTGAAAGTGTCCAAGCAAAGGCAGACCTAATGCTACATCAAGTGAAGTCTTTCAAAGGATTGTTTATAGAATTGTTTAAAAAGGTTATGCCTTATTTTTGGGATGAACATGGAACGTTGATATCTCAATATGAATATCAGGATTTGTTGGTTAAACCTAGATTGGTCACAAAAATTTTGAAGAGGTGACTCAAACGCTTTCGGGAAAGGTCATAATTGATAAGTTGGTTGTGGGTCTTGAATTGGTAGACTCATTCAGGATGTTTGGTGCCAAAATGATACTAAATTATTATGTGGATCATGTGGAGCTAAGGGTACTAGCTAAAGAAATGGAAAACCTTGAAGTGACATCTGGAGACCAATGGAAGACCATTGAATACTTTGGAAAAATGAAATATATATTACATCAATGAAGAATTTCATTTCAAGGATGGAGCTGAAGACATATCAAGGTCCACTTCAAAGTGGAGTTAAAGGATTAGAAGTTCGAAACTTTCTAGTATTTAAGAAGATTTATATTGTTAAAGTGATTTTACAGATGTAATAAGGCTGTTACAAAATGTCTACTTTTAGAATGCAGGTAGTTAGGTATCAGCTCGAGGAGAATTTTGATGTATAAAATCATATTTTGTAATGTAATAATTCTTGGAATCCGTGAGAGTGAGACTCATTGTGTAACTAAGCATTTCAAGTTAATAAAATTTATAGATCTACACAAGCATTTTTCTGTATCATATATTATCGTGTTGTTATTTTACAGTCTGTAATTCGTTTTACTCATGTGAATGTGTTTCTTGTTATCCTATTCCATTTTGTTGTCTTTCATGCTTGAATAAGTTTATATTGAATCATAATTCAAAATCGTATGCTTTGGTTCATTGATTTCAAGTATTCACAAACAAGATTCCTCTAAAATTAGTATTGGATTCATATTTTGTTGCCCATATTAATGGACTACTCATTTTTCCTCCTTACCACCAAACAATCAAGAAATTCACTGTAAAAGAGTAACTAGCCCGCCTCCGTGAATAATTTTGTTGCAAAACATTTTCATTTATAATAACTCATGATTTTGACTCCATGCCCAATGATACCCACATGTTTCAGCCATTATAATCATTAAACTTGTTTATTTAAGAATATATATGGGCATTGTATTTACTTGTTGAGAGATCCCTCTCTGATAGGAAAGAAACCAACTTTCATCCTAAAGGTTGGTTTGTAAGTGTTAGGATATTTAGACACTTAATATTTAGTTAAGATAAACTTGTGTAATATATCTGTTAGGTAAAAGTGTGTTTCTTTAGTTTGCATTAGTATGCATTTGTAAATATTCTAATCCGATGGTCATGATATGTTCTAGACATAAAGTGATCTGACAGTTCAACTTCTCTTATATCATACCTACCATTGATACATGTCTTAACACCCAATTGGTCTATGATCTCTATTTAAAGAGCATAGAGGATCCTTGGCTAGTTGATCGATTATGAGAAGCTCATATGTAACTTTCTTTATTTTGCATAATAAATTGCTCCAAGTAGCTATTTGGCTGGGTGTTATGGAGAGAAATTCCTATGGCTTGGGGTACCACAAAAGATAGCTTGACTCCAGAAATCAATCTTTTCCAATATGCAATAGAAATTAAATGTCTAACACTAAAGGATCAGACCTCGTACCTTATTCCAGACGGTTGAAGTAGATCCCCATTGAGCTTTCCAATCTTCAGCTTGAATTGATATATTACTTCCTCAACAAGAAGTAAACAATACAAGCATACTATATATCATGGTGTTAGATCTATTCTAGCATATATAATCAATAATGTAAAATCATTTGACATAATCCCATGGATAAAATATTCATTCAAATACGCATCATTGGACAGGAAAAGATATTTCTTATTAATATAAATCAGAGATTACAAGATAGATAAAACCTCTAACGGCACGTCTACGAACCGGAGAAACTGAATCCCCCACTTGGGCCTCCACCACTTAAATCCTCCATCTCTTGATAACAAGCTCACAAGCAAAAGGCAAGCTTGGGAAGAACACAAAAGTGCTCCAAGGGACAAAGGGATGCAGACTCAAGCATAAGTTCCGGAAACAATGGACTATAGTTTCTTTGCTCTCAATTCTCTCTTATGCCTTCATTGTACCAAGGGGTTCCTTATATAGCTTTCAAAGGGATAATGAAAGGTCAAATCCGAGCGATCTCAAGGCATATGGAAGGCCAGGAGTCAAATGAGTCGGATCCATGTCAAGGAAAACTGCAAAAGGATTTTGATTATGCACACATCCTGATGTACACTGTTATATGGGTCAAACCCGTGTATGTACGCGATTATAGGGTTAAAAGCCGCGTATATCATTTTTCATATGTTTGTAGGGATGATCAAGGAATTATAAAAGGACAAAAAGTGGTCCATAGGGTCTAATGAGTCTGCATCAGGATAGGGGAAGGCCATACAAAGTGTGATTCACCTAGAGTGGTGAAATCCACTATAACAGATGCCCCCTAATGTATGAGATCAGAGGAGTTATACGATGGCCGAAATAGATTATAAGTCCATCCCAGAAGTGGAGTGATGAAGGATCCCAAATGGAAGACCAGCCACCCAATCAGCAAAGTACAATAATACAACTCTACATATAACTGCAAGTACATATAACAATCCTGGATACCTAAGAGTACAATGGCCATGAATAGGCATGATACATGATATCACATATGTGGTCATCACCACATACAATATACATAGATCAGAATCTCCATGATGAAGATATACAAAGGACCATGATCTCCAAAATGGCTGAAGATATATAATAGATCAAGATCTCCATAGTGGCTAGAAATGTCTGACATATACTGGAATCAAGTCACGAGAGCTAAAATATCATGAACACTGGCACGATCAAGGAGGTAGCATATAAGAGATGCCACCAATCTAGAAAGTATTCTACACAAACCACTACGAATACATGTCCTACTATGTGAATAGAGGTGTCGAGGTCGAACATAGTAGTCCATTGTCTGATTACCGGTCATTAATGTATACCGTTAACAGACGTGAGATCA
Source organism: Pseudotsuga menziesii (assembly GCA_001517045.1). Classification (NCBI taxonomy): domain Eukaryota; kingdom Viridiplantae; phylum Streptophyta; class Pinopsida; order Pinales; family Pinaceae; genus Pseudotsuga; species Pseudotsuga menziesii. The sequence goes on from LPNX010857956.1 coordinate 61,712, forward strand.
CCCACCGATAATGAAAATGGGAATCAAGACACTAGAGTGCAAATTAACAAGTGTGAATAAATGTGTTGAGGTCAAACACTTGAGAGGATCCATCGATCAGGGGACATTGATGTATTCCCAAGAAACCGTCGATGGCAAGAGAACCTACCACTGATGACTACAAGTCTCAAGGCACTCAAAATGACTCTAGATTCCAATCCCATAATAAATGATCTAAATTCGATGGGATGAAATCCGCTGGAAGGAGGGCATTAAGGCATCCCCCATCATCCAACATGAGGTACTCAGCAAAGCTGTATGATGTGTAAGGACTCAATCATAAGGTGCATGAACCAGTAACTGTACCAGGATTGCCCCACATGCAAAGTCAAGATAACTGAGGAATGGCCAACTCAGGTTTCGACTTCCTTCGAACAAAAGCATAATAGCGTATGGTGACGGAATGAAGGTAGCATAGACTCGGTATACAAACTGGGACATCTCTGTGACATAGGAGGCATCAACAGAGGCTCCATAGGGACTGGAAGCTTAACCAGTCGGTGGAGATAAACTCAGATAAATGAGTACAACTCCTAAAGTCAAACTATAACCCAACCAATGGATGTGATATACAGTGCTCTGTTCAGAGGCGACATGACTCGATAGCTGCCAAAGATAACATCTATCCTTGTCTGGATTTTTGGTTTTTTTATGTTTTTGGACTTTTTCAATTATTTGAAAATCTTGAAAAAGGAATAAATTGGCTTTATAGTTACAAACTAGGAGGAGACAAGTGTCATAAGGGCAAACAAACTAGTTCCAAGTAGTGGAACATACCTATGCTTAATGCAAGGATACATGTGTAGGATATTGACACTCAGGGAAAAATCCCCTCCCGGTAAAAAGGGAATCAAGTTGCAAAGGATATAAAAAATGGCTCTGCATGGCTAGACATGAGACAAGCTCAGGCTATATGGCTGAAACGCAATCTCAGGGGAGCCAGCATAAAGCTCAATAAGGCAGGAAAAGCTCATGATAATGCATTCACAACTTGACATAAGGGAGTCATGAAGGAAATAGGCCAGCATAAGATCAAGAGGAGTATGAGGCTCTTGCGAAATTTCATGGCAGTACTATACAATGGACTCCCACATCCTAAAGGAGAAAATGTTGGCATGGGCACCAAATGCAAATAAGGTGCTAACTAGGGTACCCATGTAAGGTGAAGCTCTACCACTCGTATCATGCCACTTCTAAAGCAGCAAGAAGGTTCCGTGACATAATAGAGTGGGTTCGTACCTAAGGACATGATGATATGGTCATAAGGTCATGCAAAATGCAAATGGTGGTGAACCTAACCTATATGCCAATTTAGACATGATACCTAAGATCGGCATGAATGGGTCAATCCAATGGCTAAAACGACACTAAAAAAGGTCTTCTACATCACAAATTAGGTCAAAAATGGTCCAAAATGGTTAGAAAATGTCGAAACTATAGGAAAGGGGGTAAAAATTTTCAAATATTGAAAAAAATTCTATAAATAGTAAAAAATATAAATCATTTGAAACTTTTACCCATTTGAGCTCTGATTTTCAACTGCAAATTCCAGGAGATCCAGTCGGCGGAATTCACAACCGTTTCTTCTAGGTATTTACTCATGCTCTCCTCTTGCATTTTGATATAATTTTTATAGATTTTCATGGTTAAATGAAGTTTTTAAGCCATCCCAAATTGTGCGCTGTGGCCCACGTGGATATCAAGGTGTGGAAAAGGGCCTCAAACCCGCGTAAATATGCAGTTGTTTGAAAAACAGTCGCGTATGAGGCCGCACATATGTTTTTTTACTAAACTAATGGGCAAATTTCCAATTTTCTTGCAAGATGGTGCTAGAGTGGAGAGAGCATGAGCATGGTGAAGTAGAGGAAGCATTAAGGGCCAACTTAATGGATTAACAAGATTTAGGTGCATGTGGACTCTACAAGTTTTGGTGTCTTGGTGGTTTGAGGGCCAAAACAAGACTGCTACAAATACTAGTAGACTATTAGGATCTAGAATCGGAGTCATTTCGTATTGATGGGATATGCCTCCCCATAGAGGTGGAGGACATATACTTTATCACAGGTCTTTCTAGACGAGGGGAGGTGGTGAACCTTCGTTCCCGAGGTTGGCCAGGAGGTGGCCTTACTATCGACGAGTACATAGCCATGTACTACTACCTAGATACTGAGAAAGTGGGGATTCAAGTCCCCACCAATGCTATATAGGTGTGTTACCACCTAAGTTGTACTTAGTGGTTTTTATCAAGTGAGCCCAGTGAACCGGACAGGGATAACTTGTTCGAAATTCAAAAAGACCTTTGGAAGTTCTTCTGGGAAGTGCTTATTGTATCATATCACATGTTCATACCCCATGGGGGAATTGTAATAAATGTTCTAGCATGATAGTGTCTATAAAAGACTCGGTCTCTTACTTCATTTGTCAATCCGATCAGCCCAGGGTGTTTTTTCCCTTGGTTATTATTGGTTGTTGAATAAACGACTGATAATTTCTGAGTTTTTCACTCCATACCTCCAAAGTTGGGGTGGTCGGCTTGGCATTTGGGCCTAATGAGGTTATTAGAGTCTATGTGTCAATGCGTAAGCATGCTAGACATCATTTTTGAGTCATATGAACATGTCTAAGTCCCCCTAGGTGTTTTTCAATTTTTCATTTTTTTAGTTTTTTCAGTGTTTTTTATTAAATTTTAATTTTTCCAAAACTTAGGCTATTTTTCAATAGTTTAATTGGAGAAATTGATTTTGTAATAAAAGTGGGCCAAATAATCAGTTTCAGTCATGTAGGTGCTCATTTTAAAGCTAAGAGCACCATGTAAACCCATGGACCCACTATTTCCTAAGTTTTTAGTGATCTTCCATCACTCAGTTCAGAAAGCCCCAAAAATTAATTATTGATTATTTTAATTAATAAATTGATGAATAATGGAGCAAATCCAAAATCAATAAATCAATGGATTCTCAAGCGATTTGACTGAAATCAATCAGATCTGGAGCAGATTGACTGGATCTGACAAATCCTTGACTCAAGGAGGTGATCAAATCAGATCCATAGTTGATCTTGAGCATCCTTTATGGGGAATTTCACCCTCCCTCTCTCCTCAACACGTTTTTGGCTCAACTGGATGATTTTTGGTGGATTCTTCAGTCAACAGGTTGAGGTGTTAGTCATATCATCCCCCCGATTGACTGTTGCACTCAGTGAGACTCGGATATGGCTCAGCTAGACACAGATCAGGCATTGATGGACTCTCCATTAGTTTATTTCACTTGATTCCATGATTAATTGTGCCCCCCCTAGGCTAGATGGCCTGTAAATTGTATATATCCAGGGACAACCTCCTCTTCCAAGCTAGTTAGAACTGGGATTGAGGTGCTGTTGCTCTTGTACTGTATTGTTTTTTGATTCTGGAATAAAGAATCTTTGGAGGAAATATCTATGGTGTAATGATCTTCATGTGTGGATGTTGATTGTCAAATGCTTATGAGGTATAATCTGCTTTTCTTTATTATTGCTTTGTTGGCTCATTGTTGGCCTTGAAGGAGAGAGCTCCCTCCTGTTAGGGTAAGAGTTTATTCTAGTTTTATTTATTCTCTTACTGTTACTTGTTCCAGAGCTATTTTATTTGTATGTATTTTAACTTTAATTGCATGCTTTCCAATCATCTCTTTCGGCAGCACCTATGTTTTAACCATCTGTTTGTGCAAGGATTTTTAAGTTGCAGGTGATCACGCTGATAGAAGAGGTTGAGATGGTTTGAATATTCCTCATCTTCAGTATCTTATGAATGACATATTCCCTCGGTGTTCCACCAAAGCAAAATCCAAATCCCAACATTCTCGGGCTTCAAACACTCTTTCTCTCTCTTCCTCCTTTAAAAATTATTAAACTTTCCTCAAACTGGTTACTTTAAAGGTTTCTTTTTAATCTGATCTATCTCATCAATAAAAACACACATATATCTAATTAGCAAGATCCCTTTAAATTTCTAGATCTTAGTTTCATTTTGCACATAAAATTCAATTTCAAGAGATCTAGCTAAAAGTACCTTATTTTCGCAAGCAATTTAGTGAAAATTCATAGCTTGCTGTTAAGGTAGTTTCATTTGCTGAACAATAAATTCATTATTATGCAATATCAGTGCATTTTAATTGGCTGCACAAACAGCAAGCCAAGATCCCAAGGAAATCTTGCTTTCCTTGGTTCTGTTTTCGTCGGTTTATCTAGTTTAATTTCATTATTCTTTGAGATTAAGTAGGCTGACCCAAATGTACTCTTAAAGTGCTTTTGGGAATTTGTTATTATAACTCGCTCGATTTCATTTAGTAGGTATGACAGAGAATAAAGGAAGCTGCTGTCCAAAGTGGCTTTTGGAGCGCTCAAATCCCCCCAGGGGTCTCTCTTTTGTCACATAATTTGTAAATTTTTTGTATAAAATGTAATATCTTTGTTTCAGCCTGTATAAGGACCAAGAAATTTCTGATTTATCAGTGCTTTGATATTGTAACCACTGTACTAAAATCATTCTTTGAATAGGCTCTTTCGAGCCCATTCCCCATCCCCCCTGGGGGGATTCGCGTCGATGCCATTTTTCGTCTTTTTTTTTCTTATTTATTTTCGACTAGAATTGATATGAATTGCAGGGTAGTATACTTGATCTTGTTTTTAATTCCATTTTTCATATCTTACATTTCAAAAGTAATCATAATACTTACCCCACGATTTCCTGAGTGACCCGCAAGGGGAAAGAGATTCGTGGTAGGATTAATCAGAAAACCAGAATGTGTATTTGTTTTATTCTTTATCATTTTTTTATCAGGAGTTTTAAAATTAACCCCTCCTCGATTCTCGATTGAGATCGAATTGGATCGAAAGAGGTTCTTGGAGGCTTTTCTTTTAAACAAGAACATACAGCTTAAAACTTATTAAAATTTACAAGACTCCAGTGTGTATGCTATGCACTTGGTTGTGGTTCGTCTGATCAGTCAAGCTGTATCAAAAGCACTTGGGTGATTAGCATAATTATGACTCACCTTCCCCAATTGACAAACCACCAGGTGAAAATCCAACACCTCGATCAAACCTTTACGGTGGAAAAATACCCAAAGGAAGCGGGATCTTCTGAAAAGTTACCTCGAGGCATCGATCTCTGTCACACCCTAATAGGTTCGTTACAAACAATAGCCCCAGAGACTCCATTTCAGCCCACAAATTCCT
>LPNX010857991.1:489-31715 GCA_001517045.1 Pseudotsuga menziesii
AAAATGTCTTGTCAACGCAGTTGTCACAAGTAACCATGTGACAATATAAGTCAGCCACAATACCCAGCAAAATTACAACTCTGATGCCCAGCAAAACTAACAACACTTTTAAATTCTGAAATACAGTTTCTAGAATGTAAAAATACACAATCTAACATAAGCTTATTAAAACTTGAAAAGCATGCATTTAATAATTTTACAACATGAAATAGTACTGAGTGCAAGAATTGTAGATCATTTCAAGATACCCAACTAGTCATCATAATCGTCATAGAAATTAGTTTTTGTGGATGTTGGCATGAGAGAGGCAGAATGTGCTGGTGCAGGTGGAATAGCAGGTATAGCTTTCTCTTTCTTGGGTTGTTTCTCCTTCTCTTTTTCCTTCTCCTTATCTTTTTACTTCTTATCCTTGAGTCTCCTGTGGCAGAACCACATCTGCAGCTGCCGATCAGAAAGCCCCAGTTGCAACGACAGATCTGCCCTCACTGCCATCAGAAAACGGATGGTAACTGGCCCAGCCTTCAAACCCATCTAAAACAGAGTCTCATTTCAAATGCAGCTCAGGGTTGTGAAACTCGAGGATGCATATCTCAAATTAACACAAATTGCCAAAATACCAAGATGGGTTCGGTGCATATCATCCCCTGGATCTGCACTGAGTTGAGCTGTGCGATCTATGAATCCTTGGCGTGAATCCCTGGCTAGACAGACAGCCTTCTCACGGTATAATGCTAAAAGGTGAATCCTTGGCGTGAATGGCATTTGTAGCTTCCGCGCCCTTTTGGCTTTCTTTTTTACTAACGGGCCGTCGGTTAAGCGACGGTGCCCCGCCTTTTGGCTTTTTTTGTTGTTGTTTGGATGACCTTTTGGATTTTTTGACCTTTTTTGACCAACTCGCCGTTGGTTAAGCAACGGTTATGAGAATAGCCGTCGCTTAACCGACGCATATGGCCACATTTACAAAAAAAATTTGAACTTTGTAATTTTTGGTAGGTTTAAAACAAAAATTCCACGCGCTGTCGGAAGTAACCGTCGGATTTTAGATCGAAATGTAGTAGTGAAATGTAATCGTTCTTAAGATTGATTTAGTCAAATCCTTTGATAGGGTGAATTGGATGTTTTTGAGACTTCTCCTTCTGTAGATTGGAATTCCTCTGATTGATGTTAATTGGATTATGGGTTGTGTCACAAATTCATGTTTTGCAGTCTTAGTCAATGGAATTCCATCTGATTTTTTCCCAGCTTCTAGGGGTATTCATCAAGGTTGTCCTTTATCGCCCTTATTATTTATCTTGATCATTGAGAGTCTCAGCAAAACCATACTGGATGCTCAGCAAAAGGGTTACATTAAAGGTTTCCAGTACTTTCCTAGTCTGTCTCTAACTCATCTGCTATTTGTTGACGATGTGATCCTATTTGGGATTGGTACTGTTAATGAGTGGGGTGCTTACAAAGAAGCTCTGGACTTATTTTTTTCAGCTACGGGTATGGCTGTCAACAATGAAAATTATTCTTTCCTTTCCCAAAATGTTGATGAAGAGACTCGTCGACAAATTGCAACTCTCTTTCCCTACTACATGGCTCCTATTACTTCTAGGTTTAAATATGGGGGATATTGCTTGAAACCTCTAGGTTACAGATCTTCTGATTGGAGATGGATGGTGGAAATGTTTGAAAATAAGATTAAGAATTGGACTTATAGGTTTCTTACACTTGGAGGTAGATAAGTTCTCATAAAATTAGTTCTTACAGGGCTTGCGGTTTGTTAGATTTTTATCATTTAATCTAGCATTATATTAGGATCTTTAACTGAGAGAATAAAAAACACAACAATCAAACACAAGAGACAATGAACACATTTTTTTTCCTCGAGGAAACCATAAAGGATAAAACCCCACAATTTCCTCAGAGATAGAATCAACACCAAAAGAAAAACCACAAAATAGTAAGATGATCTCCTGACAGCAGTACTCTCTCTCTCTCTCCTGTCCTAGCAACTTCTTCTCTCTCAGTTATGCGCTACAGCTGAGTGTGAGTGAGTGTGTGATAAATAGAGAGGCTCACTCTCTATTTATACTAATTCTCGACTTGTCAATAACTCACTAGGGCCGACTTCACTAGGAGAGTCTAATAACCCTAGGGCCCCATAACTGCGGGGAATTTAACCCTTGATCAATAGGAGGGTTACCCATAATGACTTTACATGACTTGTTTACATTATTGAATCTCATGATAGGAACATCACACTTCCTGGAATAAACATCAGGGTACAATGTATAATTGAATACATTCTGAGGTTACAATTACATCAACACTCCCTCTTAACTAGGAAGGTATTCTCTCGACACAATTTATCAGCACAAGTCTTCTTCTCTGTATCATCTGAATCATCATCAAGTTCTCGTCATCTTCATCTTCAAGTCATCTTCTTCTTTAAGTCATATTCATCATTGGATCCGAATCATTACTTGATCTAGATCATCTATGTTGGATCATCATCACAAGTGCTATCTCATGATTCTTCTTGTCACAGGAAGTTCTATAGAGCCAGCCCTTTTTCATGCTGGTTGTAGGCCTAGCCTCCAAGTATTTCTTCATCTTCCTCAACACTTATATCTGACCATGATAGGAAACTCATTCACACATCATGTCAGAAAGGCTCTACACTTACATCTAACCATGATAGGAAAATTTATTCACACATCATGTCAGAAGGGCCCTGCACTTACATCTAACCATGATAGGAAACTTTATTCACACATCATGTCAGAAAGGATCTGCACTTACATCTAACCATGATAGGAAACTTTTTTTGCACATCATGCCAGAAAGGCTCTGCACTTACATCTGACCACGATAGGAAACTTTATTCACACATCATGTCAGAAAGGCTCTGCACTTACATCTGACCATGATAGGAAACTTTATTCACACATCATGTCAGAAAGGCTCTGCACTTACTTCTGACCATGATAGGAAACTTTATTCACACATCATGTCAGAAAGGCTCTGCACTTACTTCTGACCATGATAGGAAAATTCATTCTCACATCATGTCAGAAGGGCCCTGCACTTACATCTGACCATGATAGGAAAATTTATTCTCACATCATGTCAGAAGGGCCCTACACTTACATCTGACCATGATAGGAAAATTTATTCTCACATCATGTTAGAAGGGCCCTGCACTTACATCTGACCATGATAGGAAAATTTATTCACACATCTTGTCAGAAAGGCCCTGCACTTACATCTGACCATGATAGGAAACTTTATTCACACATCATGTCAGAAAGGCTCTGCACTTACATCTGACCATGATAGGAAAATTTATTCACACATCATGTCAGAAGAGCCCTGCACTTACATCTGACCATAATAGGAAAATTTATTCACACATCATGTTAGAAAGGCTCTCAACACCAGGCTGAGTATTCCTGGTAGTTGACCAGGTACCTCCATTCTCCCAGGGAATGGAATTCAACACTTATATCTGATAATGCGAGGACACATCTCACAGTCACCTCAGAATGGATCAGCACTCATATCTGACATGGAAGGAACCAATCCTCTCACCATGACAGAATGGCTCAGCCCTTACATCTGACCATGGAAGGAACCAATTCTGTCACCATGTCAGAATAGCTCACGGAATCATCAGTTCCCCTTGGAGGGAACCTCGATCTGGAGAACATCAAGCTTCTCCCTGAAGTACTCAAACTTCACTCTGGACAATGGCTTAGTCAACACATCAGCTATCTATTTGTCCATTACAACATACTGGAGCTTTACTTCTCCTCTCTTCACCATATCCCTGATATAGTGATATTTTATCTCGATATGCTTCGACTTGTCATGGAACACTGAGTTCTCAGACAACTTCACACAACTCTGGTTGTCGCAATATATACAAGTAGCATCTAACTAGAGATAAAATAAATCAGACAGTAGCTTCCTCAACCATACTGCCTCACAACTAGCTGAAAAAGATGTGACATACTATGCTTTAGTTGTACTCAATGCCATCCAATACTGTTTCCTGCTAAACCAAGAGATCACACCTGATCCCATACTGAAGCAACACCCTGAAGTGCTCTTCCTATCGATGGCACTGCCTTCCCAATCTGAATCAACATAACCTTCCATGTTAATCTTCTGATCAGCCTTATACTTGAGCCCATAATCAATTGTACCCTTTAGGTACCTCAGAATATGCTTTGTAGCAATCAAGTGAACATGTCTTGGATCTGTTAGGAAATGGCCCAAGGTGTTCACAACAAAGCAAATATCTGGTCTCGTATTGGTCAGGTACATCAAGGACCCAATCATCTAACGATACATCGTAGTATCAACTGAATCTGATGAAGCATCACTCAATAGCTTCAGGTTTGATGCCATAGGTGTCGTCAAGGCCTTGCAATCCATCATCCCTAATCTCTTCAGGATCTCTACTGTATACTTCCCTTGTCCCAGGGAAGTTCCATCTGCATTCTGCCACACCTCCATGCCTAGAAAATAGTGCATCAAACCCAAGTCCTTCATTTCGAACTCAGCAACAAGCTTCCTCTTCGTATCAGAAATCAACCCATCCATACCTGTCACAAACAGATCATCTACATGCAGTAGGAGTATCACTAGGTTACCATCTTCAACCTTGTAGTAAAGGTTGGAATCTGCTTTACTCTTGGTAAAGCCCAAACTGGATATAAAGTTGTCAATTCTACCGTACCATTTCTTGGGTGATTGTTTCAAATCGTACAGGGATTTCTTTAATTTACACACATGAGATTCCCTGTCATGTGTCTCAAAACCAAGTGGCTGCTCCACATACACTTCCTCTTCCACTACACCATTCAAGAAAGCTGTCTTGACATCCATCTGGTGTATCTTCCATTTCATTACTGCAGCCAGAGAAAATACTGATCTAATGGAAGTGTATCTGGCTATAGGTACAAAAGTTACTTCATAATCTATTCCTTCTTTCTGGGAGAATCCACGAGCCACAAATCTTGCTTTATATTTTTCTATGCTACCATCTACAACATGTTTGATCTTGTATATCCATTTGGAAGTTACAATAGACTTCCCTTTTGTTCTTGGGACAATATCTCAGACATCATTCTTCATGGTCGATTAATACTCTTCGATCATAGCATCCTTCCATTCTTTCCTTTCTGCCACTTCTTCATAGTTGGAAGGTTCTTTATCAATGAAGTCGCATAATAAGGCTACATATTTGGAGTAGGACCTGGTCCTTTTTCTTTCTCTGTGATTTTCTTCCGGAGCCCCATATCTTTCTACACCTTGGATAGCTTCTCGTACCCAAGTAGGTTTCCTCTTGTGAGTATTCTTCTCCTAAGGTGGAACTACAGGTTCTTGAGGTTCTTGATCTTCTTCTTGAATTTCTTCGGTCACAGTTGTGTCATGAATTCTGGGTGCTTCTGTTTCTTCAGGTTCTTCAGTAGGCCTCTTTCTAGATTTTTTGTAGGCTGAGTCTTTGTCAAAGGTTAAGTCCCTGCTGATATCGATCTTCTTGAATCCTGGGAAGTATATCCTATAAGACTTCGAGCTTTCAGATTATCCCACAAATATACCCTTCTTTCTTGAAGGATCTAACTTTGTCCTCTTTTCTTTTGGAATGTGTATGTACACTGGACAGCCGAATATTCTAAGATGGCTGACTTCTAGTTTCTTGCCGAAAAATACTTCTTCAGGTGTCTTGTTCTCGAGTACTTTGTGTGGAGTACGGTTCTGTACATACACCGTAGTTCTGGCAGCTTCTTCCCATAGATGCATGGGAAGATCTTGATCATGAATCATTTCTCTTGTGGCTTCCATGATCGTTCTATTCTTCCTTTCTGCAATCCCATTCTGTTGTGGATTATATGGAGTGGATAATTCTGTCTTAATCTCTGAATCTTTGCATAATTCTTTGAATTCATTTGATGTGAATTCTCCGCCATTATCTGATCGAAAGGTCTTGATATTCTTTTCAGTGTGGTTCTCGATCAAGGCTTTGAATTCCTTGAACTTGCTTAATACTTCATCTTTGTTCTTCAAGAAGTATAACCATGTCTTCCTAGAAAAATCATCAATAAAATATACATAGTATACATACCCGCTTAATGAATTGGATGACATTGGGCCACATACATCGGATTGAATGATTTCCAATATTCCTTTTGCCTTGCTCTTGCTGCTTGGAAATGTCTTCTTTGTGTTCTTTTCTTTTGCACATCCTTTGCAGACCCCATCATGCTTTGTCTGAATTTATGGAAGTCCTTCAACAGCTTTGCTTGCAAGTGGTAGTGCTTTGTAGTGCACATGTGCAAGCCTTCTATGCCAAAGTTCATTTGGTTCTACCGAGTCATGGATCAAGGCTTGTTCTAGATGGCCCTTCAATTTGTATAGACCTCCTTCTTGTTCCCCAATCACTCCTACATCATCAATAGTCTTCCCCTTTGGCCACATGAGAACTTGGCCATCTATAAATGCAACCCTCATGCCTTTTGCATCTAATTCAGATATGGAGAGGAGGTTCTTCTTTAGTCCTGGTACAAATAATACATCCTTCATCATCATAGACTTTCTAGAGTCTAGCTTATAAGAGGATTCCCCACTACCTTTTATTGGATACTGGTAGTCATCTTCAAGCTTCACCTTGTGGGGTGATTCATTTTCTGATAGTTTCACAAAGGATTCTTTGAATCCTGTCATATGTTTGGAATCCCCACTGTCTATAAGCCAATCATTGCTTCCATGTGTGATGTTTCCCTTGAGAGCGAAAATCAAGACATATTCTTCATCACTTGAAGAATCATCACTTTCTTGCTTGAATATTTTTCTGGAGGGTTCATCATCTTTAGCAGCATGAGAATGATGTCTTCTCTTGTTTCCCTTCTTCTTATGAGAGACATTTGGCTTCTTAGGACATTCTTTAGCATAGTGTCCTTTTTCATCACATATAAAGCATCTGAATCTGGGTCGATTCTTATTAGATTTATTAGGATGAGAATGCTTACCTTTGTGATGATTTGTTTTGCTCTTCTTGGATTGTACTGTGAGAGCTTGATATTCACTTCCCATCTTTTCTTCTCGAGCTGCTATACGAGCTTCTTCTTGAGAGCATTCTTCCCATAGTCTGCTAAACTTGACTCGCTTATTTTTGGCACAAATCCCTTGAATAAAGGAGTTCTATGATCTAGAGAGACCATTCAAGGTGGTCATTACAATCTCTGCATTCTCCACTTATTCATCCACTGCTTCAAGTTGTTCTTTGATTTGGGAGACCCTTGTGAAGTATGACTGTATAGTCTTTGCATTCTGGATCTTCACATTCTTCAACTGGTTCCTCAAAGTCATCTTTTGATTTATGTTCTTTCCTTGAAAGAGTTTGGTCAGGGCATCAAACATAGATTTATGTGTCTTTAGGGAGGACACCTATGGTATGAGGTGATCCTTGATTAAATCAGCAATAATCCTCTTAGCCATGACCAATTTCGTTTTGTGTAAGGCCTTAGCCTCATCTCCCTCTGGGACTGGAACCTCCTCATTGATGTAGGAGTCCAACTCATTTTCTTCTAGGACCAGGGAGATCCTATACTTCCAGGCTCGGAAGTTATGAGCTCCCTCAAGCTTTTCATCAAGCTTGGTATGATGAGACATCTTAATTGAGAACCTCAAATGGAAATACAAAAGATTTAGATCTTACTCGGTTAAGATGTTGGAACTGGATCTAGAGTTGAATTTCTGTAGAGCTGGTTCAGGAGCAGATTAGGGTTTCACTTTCCTGTAGTTTTGTCCAACCAAAAACTTTGATCTTGATCTCTAAACTTCGATTTTGAGAAGGAGATCAATCCTAGCCTGGGATCACTCAAAAATTCCACTTCTGGGGAAAGCCCTAATTTCTGATAGAAGTGTCGGGTCAAAAACTGAAAATGCTCAAAATCAGATTCTGCTTCGACAGAAAGATGCGCCCTAGAGAGGAGATTCATCCCAACCTTCTTTTGTTAAAAATATGTGGAGAGAGATCCAAAAAGTAGGAAGCCCTAGTTTCCGCAGCTGCATAGTGTCTTCTTCTTAGGTTAGCTCTGATACCATGTTATATTTTTATCATTTAAGCTAACATTATATTAGGATATTTAACGAAGAGAATAACAAGCACAACAATCAAACATAAGAGACAATGAACACAATTTTTTTCCTCAGGGAAACCATAAAGGAGAAAACCCCGCAACTTCCTCAGAGATAGAATCAGCACCAAAACAAAAACCCCAAAACAGTAAGATGATCTCCTGATAGCAGTAGTCTCTCTCTCTCTCTCTTGTCCCAACAAATTCTTCTCTCTCAGTTATGCCCTACAACTGAGTGTGAGTGAGTGTGTGATAAATAGAGAGGCTCACTCTCTATTTATACTAATTCCTGACTTGACAATAACTCACTAGGTCCGAATTCACTAGGAGAGTCTAATAACCCTAGGGCCCCACAACTGCGGGGACTTTAACCCTTGATCAATAGGAGGGTTACCCACAATGACTTTACATGACTTGTTTACATTATTGAATCTCCAAATAGGAACATCAGGGAATGACATGACTCAAATATATTACAAACACTTCCCAGAATAAACATTGGGGTACAATATATAATTGAATACATTCCGAGGTTATAATTACATCAACACAGTTTATTGGTTTGCTCTGGCCTGATGCCCCATATCCATACTGAATTTGTTGAGGAGTTCAGTATTTACATTCCCATGGGGGGGATTCTGAGGGCCATCAGCGATATCACGTGGCGAGTTGGAGAACTGTTTCTATCCCTTATGAATTTGACAGTTGAGATATAAAGAATTTGGAATGGTTTGGGATCTCTCTCGGACTGAAGATTTTTTGGCAGAATCTAATGGGGAATGGTATTTGGAGCCGAATCATTACGCACAAATATTTAAAAAATAGACCCTTGGAGGATTGGATCAGAGCTCAAAATTTCATTGTCATTGGCACTTCATATTTTTGGAATGGTTTTATTAGAATTCTGTCTTGGATTACTTGTAAGCTTGGATGGAAGGTGGGATATGGAAGGAAAATCTGTTTGGGTGTTGATCCTACAGCAGGTCTTGATGCTTCATTTTCTCTCCCAGAGAACCTAATGGATTATCTAGCAGACTATGGGATCACATACCTGGAGCAGGCTCAGAAACAGGATGGTTTTTCACATGGTTACAATAGTTGGTACTCAGCTGCTGATCTTGACTTGGGGGGTAATTGGGTTGATCTCTGGGCAACCTTTGTCAAAGGCCTATCTCATGGTGGTATTAAGATAAGAAAATCTGAAGACTCTCTACTATGGATGTATGATAAGAAATCTGGCTTCGGTTCAGCAAAAAAAGCATATGAACTCATTGTGTTTGATTTTTTGCCTCAACCCTCAGAAAATATTCTCTTAAAGGTTTGGAAATTCAATATCCCGGAGAAACTCAAGTGCTTTACTTGGCTGGCTTATAATAAGAAAATCAATACATGGGACAACCTATATAAGAGGGGTTGGATTGGTCCCAATCGATGTAGCCTATGCAAGTCAGATGCTAAATCTATTGATCATTTATTTGTTGACTATTCATTCATGCAAAAGGTTTTACACAATTTAGACAATTTCTTCAATGTGCAGTTGGTTTGGTCAAATTTGACTCTCTCAGGAAACCTCTTCAGCTGGTTCTCCAAGGATGGGGATCTTCTGTATTTGCCTATTTTTTTCATTTGGAATCTCTGGAAGACCAGAAACAACTGCATTTTTTAGAACATAGAACCAAATATTTCCAAACTCTACAATAGGATTATGTTAGAGGTCTCTACTCACCAAGTACCTCATATTAAAAGGACTAAAGTTAGAAATATTGGACCTCCTCCAAATAAATTGTTTCCTATGGCTTTCTTTGATGGAGTTGCAGCTGATTCAACAAGAGGTGTGAGTGTTTGTATTTGGATTAATGAACAACATTATTTCTCCATTATATTAGGCTGTGGATACAACACTAACACAAGAGCCGAGCTACTGGCACTCTGGGAATTACTGTACATTGCCAAAGACATTGGATTACCATATCTACATGTCTTTGGTGATTCCTCTATGATTATAAATTGGGCAAAGGGAGAATCCACTCTTGCCATGGTGAACTTAGAAGCTTGGTGCAACAACACCAAAATGCTTATATCTTTGTTCACTTATGTGGATTTCAGCCATGTCTATAGGGAATATAATAAAAGGGCAGATACATTATCCAAGGCAGGGCTTAATATGGTATCGGGCCATCTTACCTTTACTGAAATATGTGAAGGTGAGCATTTGGAGGAAGTGAGAATTCAGCTATTTTGAGAGCATTGCTCTAATATGCCAAAGGCCTGCTGGTCTTTTGACTTTTTGGTTTTGGCTTCTATATGTGAAGTTTTATTTCTTGTTAATTAGTCATGACATTTGGCTATGAGAGATGACCCTAGCCCTGACTTGGATAAGGCCTCTGTGCTCTTATTATCTTCTTTAGGGACATACTTGGTTGATAGCTATGCATTAAGCTTATGAAAGGAACATTTCTGGTTCATAATGCATGCCATTGTCAGTAGCAGGTTCTGAAGAAACACATTTTCTTTGTATTTTCTATTGATGTTAGCCGTATTTTCTAGCTACATGTTAGCTATTAGAGGCCACTTGTTTGGTTTCGATAATTCCTGATGTACACAATTCCTTTGATTCAATTGAATACCAAGGATTGCTTTTTTCCTCTAAAAAAAATGTCATGCTGATTTCTTTATCTTGTATTATGTGTTATGTGAATCTCATTTTTAACTATCCATGGGTTGTTTATGAAAATTAAAACTGGAAACTTTGAAAGATAAATGTAATACAAGTTAATAGATATAAACCTAATCATATATTTGGTATAATATATGTTGTATAAGTTTTTGGAAAGCATGAGTGTTGGGAGTGTGTGTAGTAGTATTAGATATGTTTAGAATTTTCCTCCAAATTTGCAGAAATAACAGGATGGGGACGATAATAATATATATTAAAATTATAAAATATATAAAATACATCATTAAAAAAACCGTGAGAAGAGAAGAAACATAGAGAACAAAAGAAACATTAACATAAACCAAGTGACTTAGGGTATCCCTCATATTACGGTTGTAAGTAGAACCTCTTAGGAAATAGAAATGACAATAAAATCAATATTACTATCCACGTCATTGATTATGTAGGGTAGATTCTTTCTAAAGTAGGGACTTTTAAAAGTTATAGTCTTTTGTGGCTATAAGTATAGAGTAAGTTTTCAACCTTGCATCGACTATGTTTAAAATGGATTATAATTCTATACTACAAAACATTCTATGCTAGTGTATTTGCAAAGGTGTATAAATAATGAAATTTAAATTATTATAAAATAAAAATTAAGATTAATTTTATTTTAAATGTAATATGTGAATTTAGTTTGTTTTTAATTATTTTCAATTAGTTAAAAGTTTCATTTATTTATTTATAAAGTAAATAGTAAAATATATAAATTTATTTTCTTTTAGTTAATATATAAAAATTCAAAAATAGATTTACCTTAAGTATTGATTAGTGATAACTACAATTTAGCGTAGGGACAAGTGAATAGTCTAGCATGGGCAGTGGATAGAAATCAGTGCACCAAATTGACAAGGTAGCACTAGATGTTTACTGCAACTTAGTTTTCTAGAGAAATTTTTTTGAGTCACCCATGTATATGTATGGTCGCGAGAAAATAGGAATGTTGTTAACAACCCTCCAAGGAGAGGATCCTGCATTTTCAAAGACATGCATGAATAAACCAAAAAGTGATAAAGATGAAATGATCTCACTGACGATTATGGGTGGGTCATGTTTAAATTTAATTCAAGAACAACTCATAAATTTTTTTTGACATTGTAACTCAATTTTGTTTGTCTTTAGTGTTCCACACATTCACTCCTGGGATGCAGAATGCCTTAGGTGCATCCTTGCATCTCCTTCTACTCTTCCTTGGAAATTTCAGTTTTGATTGGTGGAAATCATGAATGAGTTTATCTCTTTATGAACGAAACACATAAGAAAATATCCCAAAGTTCCCTACTTTAGAGGGTAAAATTTCCCAGTCCCTTTGGATTTGAAATTTTCCCTACAAGTTCCCAAGTTCTCTAGAACATCAAAACTTTGGGAACAAGTTTCCTAAAGGTCGGGAGTGGTTCCCATGATAAATAGGGTATCATGTATTAACTATATATTCTATAATATAGATTGAAGTCATGTATGTTAGATCATTCTTCCACCCAATACTAAGGTTGCTCCCAACCCAAGGTTTATAGCGTTGTGATAGGGGTTTCATCTAGAAAACATAATCATGATGTGAATTACCTAGTAAACAAACACTACTTATTGTGGCTTGTTTGCATCTGTATGGAGGCAAAGAAACTTGGGTTTTATTTTTTATTCATAACCAAGATAAAATAGTGTTCATATTTTCATTTCAACTCATTTTTAGCTTGTTTACTTCATTCCATGAAGACTTACCTATTTGCCCTTTATTCAAGTTTTAGGTTCATAAATAGAATGTATTGTTATAGATTGCCTTATTCAAACTCTTGCATTCATGTTTTGGCCTACAACTTGGATTAATAATATATGTACATAGAGGGCCTCATGTAGGATAGGTGGTTGGGGTTGTTGGATAGGGTCGTCCCCGCCCAGGATCAAACCACATGCTCATAT
The DNA here is from genome assembly GCA_001517045.1 of Pseudotsuga menziesii. Lineage (NCBI taxonomy): Eukaryota > Viridiplantae > Streptophyta > Pinopsida > Pinales > Pinaceae > Pseudotsuga > Pseudotsuga menziesii. The sequence continues at coordinate 13,255 of LPNX010857991.1, forward strand.
GTACAAGGCACCTAGAGCACCAGATATTCAGTATATGAAAAAAAAACTTGGATTAATAATATGTGTATATATATTTTTTCTGAACCGAGATTATAACATAATGTAAATTGTTTTAGTTATTTCGATTTTTATTATCAAAATCTCATTTGGTGGAATTTTATGGTTTTACCTTGTTCTTTAAACCAAAAAATATAAGGAAACCATTTCTTAGTTTAACGAGTTGGGTTTCAATTTAATATATTTTTAGTTTTTATTTCTCGAAATATCCAATGACTTAGGTTATTATGATCCATATTACGTTTTATTATTTAAATTCTTGAAATATCCAATTATTTGGGTTGTTATCAATGTTCAAAATTCAACCCTTCTTAGCGCTTCTAGAGGGTTCTGACATGACCTAGAAGTGCAAAGGTAAAATTGCCTTTCGAAAAAAATTCAAAATGTTATTTTTACACTTCCAATTAAGGACACAAATTATAACATCATTTCAAAAGAATGGTAAGATTTTAAACTACCCATCAATATAAATTTCACAGTGTGTTTAAATTCATAAGTTATGAAGTTTCTCAATTGAGCTACCTACCATTAAAATCCTCTAACACAAATAAAAAAACGTGTTATGATCTTGTAGGAACTATGACATCGATTGACCTTCAAAGATTAAGCTCACTATCCACAATATTGGAATTTGGAAATATCATTATTGATGAGTCTTGAGAAGTTAGGTCTCCACACAAATGGAAGATAAGGTAAGCTAGTATACGCAGTACACACTCGTTTGCAATCATTAGGTCAAAACCCCCCAAAACCCGTATTATAAATACATGAAATTATATAATTTTCTTCTTATTTATTTGTGTGTACTTATTTATGCCAAAGGAGATAATCTATTGAATATGATCAAATCGCCAAATTTTCCATTGAACTCATGGTTTACCTAGTACTAGAGGAAGTTCCTCCAATGTTATATACATAATTTCTCTATAAAAAAAGATGAGACTATTATCTTAAAAATTTAGCATCTCATTATTACTTTCCTATGTCTCCTCACAAGTCACCATTCACTCATTTTTTATTGGCAACTTTCCTTAAAATCCACGATGGGAGCTACTTGTTTCTTCATCAATATTGCATTTTACTAGTGTTCATTTCCATTAAAATCTCATGAAGGTCCTCTATGAGTATGTGAAGTTAACCTAGCTAACAAAAGAAATTGGGTGGCTAGTGTAAAAATAGATGACTTAACTTACTAATTAAGGATTCATTCAAATACTTACCTCAATTAGAAATAAATCGATAGTGTATATGTGAATTAGCAGCTTCTACTCATATTTATATTTGATCCTCAATTTCAATATTTTCAAAGAAGAAGAGGAAGGAATTGGATAATAACATGGAAGATAAAAGCAAGCTAGAGAATTGTAAACCAAGGCATATAATCGTATATAATTGGTTGGAATTCCTTAGTAATATGGATGTCTAGTCATAAGACATCAATTGCAGTTTGTGACCTCTAGTTCCAACTTCCACCTGTTCACTTGTCAAGAATTTCGTAGCAGTATTTATCCATCTTGTCCATTCCATGCCATCCTAAACGCATGGAGGCCTCGATCTCTTCCAAGTTTGTGCTAATGAGGTTGAAATTGTGGATGGTGGGATTTCCCATAATTGAATCACTAACATGTTGATGCAGTAATGTCATTGGGCATGCTCGTCACTCTTCTCCATGCACATTGTGATGCAATACATATGGTCATATAGCTATAATTGCAGGTAGCACATTAATTATTTTCATGTTAAATCAAAAATTTCCTACCATTTCCAATTCACTGAATTGCTCGTACAAACCAAACAAGACTAGAAAATGAGGATTTCAATCCTAGAGCCCCGAGCTTTTAATTGATCAAGACTATAACTTTCTATCCAAACTTTGAATTCCACCATTAGCAATTTTACAAACTTATTTTGGGAATCTAGTGTTATTTAAAGGGCACATTGCAAAGAATTAGATGCACAATGATAAACACAATGAGTTGCAACTTTGAAAGGATCCATTCCATGACATGCATGGCGTGTGGTAAATATTGATGTCATTTCATTTCCTCTCTATCTCATATACATACCTATAGTCTATTGTGACAATTGACAAGAGCTCACCAACAAGATTTGATGCCCTGGTGAATCGGTACTAGTGATGCTACATTGCTAGTCTTCTAGGTATGTTTAAATAATTTTACCATTTTTTTTGGTGGGGGGGAGGGGGGGGGGGGGTTATGTATTCCTTACGCATCCAATTCTCATCACTCTTACATATCTCAAGCTTGGATGGTTGCGCTCTCTTTGGTTTGAATTTCACAACACTTTGAACATTAACACATTTTTTTTTAATTTATGCAATAATTTCTTATGTTACAAGAGAAAAGAAACTTGATTGCTACCTTGATTTGGATTTATTATTTCATTATTGAATCCAGTATCTTACTGCGTTGAATAGGCACATTCTACAACCTAGTAGGGGGGAGGTGCGTAAATCCTTTCATGTTTATCCTAAACCTAACACAGAGTCCTTATAAAAAATAATAAAATATTATAAAAAATAACATGCCGGCTCAAATTACATTTAAAATATTTATTCGACCAAAGAGGCGCATTCTACAACCTAGTAGGGGGAGATGTGTAAATCCTTCTGTGGTTATCCTAGAGTTGACATGTGTCCTTATAAAAAATAATAAAATATTATAAAAAATAACATGTTGACTCAAAATATATTTAAAATATTTAGAACAACATATTTATAAAACTACACAAATTAGATAATTTAAAACTATAAACATTTTATTACACACTTCTTCAACATTTCCACTCTAAAAAGAGGTTTGTACCTCATGAGATTTTATCCCTCTTAGTGTTTTGTAGATCACCTTTTTAGATGGATCTATGTTGGTTCTTATATTTATTGTGAAGTTTGGTTAATCTATACTTGTCAGATAAAATACAATTATTTATATTGTTCGCTGATGTTAAGATTCCATATGTTGAGCTAGATATTATTAGTATTAAATTCAATTTCACAACAATAGCATATGCAAGATCATTGAAAGAAACACAATCACAAGATAAACACAAATTTATCCTGGGAAACCCCCTAGGGGAAGAAAACCCAGCAAAAATTCCTCTATATAGATGTATCAAAAGTACAAATATAAAACCCCAGACAAGTGCTCATTCTCCTTGTAGATCTCTCTCTCTCTCTCTCTCTCTCTCTCTCTCTCTCTCTCTCCTATGCATTATACACAAGCGAGTGTCTATGCTCAAATGAGGAACACACCTCCTCTATTTATACTCTATATTCCACTTGAAATTTTCCCTAACAGGTCGGCCCCAACAAACTTAATGGGATGACTTCACCTAGGAAGACACAAAACAATATAATATTATACTATGGAGAGTTCTATTTACCCGAATTACAACAAAGGTGTTACTTCATAACTCTATGATGACCAAATATAATAATAACATCCCGACAGAGGAATAAAACATCTCTAATAGATTACAACAATAAAATACATTTAGAATATTCTTCGAAGTTACAATATTTCAACACCCCCCCTTAACGAGAAGGGTATTCTACTGAAAACAACAACATCAATTGTAGGAGCAAGGAGAGAGAGAATCTTCAATAACATCAAGGTGATACATCTACATGTCATTAGACGTTTTCAACAATCATCAACAACTGGAACAGTTACTAGAACATCTTCAACATCTTCAGTACAGGAGCATCATGTTCTACATAATTGAGTCTTCATCTTTGATCTTCATCTTTTGCAACACTCGATCACTCGATCATCTACAGAAAAAATTGATCTTTCGATCAGCAACATCACCATCAACAGCAACATAACCTGCAACACACATAATCCAATTACGGGTTGATCAACCCCTATCACTTCAGGACATAAGTACAAGGATGATGCAATCCTATCCACAACACGGAGACAAAAGTCTGTGGATCCAAATATGGGATGATCAATCCCTATCACTTTAGGGCATAAGTCAAAGGATGATGCAATCCTATCAGCTCGCAAAGACAAAAGTATATGGATCCAATTATGAGATGATAAATCCCTATCACTTTAGAACATAAGTCCAAGGATGATGCAATCCTACCATCTCATGGAGACAAAAGTCTATGGATCCAATTACAGGATGATCAATCCTTATTACTTTAGGACACAAGTACAAGGATGATGCAATCCTACCACCTCACAAAGACAAAAGTTTATGGATCCAATTACGAGATGATCAATCCCTATCACTTTAGGACATAAGTCCAAGGATGATGCAATCCTACTACCTCACGGAGAAAAAAGGTTGCGGATCCAATTACGGGATGATTAATCCCTATCACTTTAGGACATAAGTCCAAGGGTGATGCAATCCTACCACCTCTAGGAGACAAAATTATGTGGATCCAATTACAGGATGATCAATCCCTATCACTTTAGGACATAAGTCCAAGGATGATGCAATCCCACTACAAGACGGAGACAGAAGTCTATGGATCACTTTATGGATAATGTTCAGGGATGATACAATCCCACTGCAACATCATCAACCTACTACCCCTTTCTATAAGGGTCTGCAACATCATCAACCTGCTCCCCCTTTCGAGGAGGGTCTACAACATCATCAACCTGCTCCCCCTTTTGAGGAGGGTCTGCAACATCATCAACCAAATCCCCCTTTTGAGGAGGCTCTGCAACATCATAATCACTGATCTTCCTTATGAGGAAGGTCTACAACATCATCGTCACTTCTCCTCCTTACGAGGAAGGTCATTTTGAACCACACCGAGCTTGTCATGAAAGTATTCAAACTTTACTTGAGACAAATGCTTGGTCAACATATCGTCAATTTACTCATCAGTACTCACATATTGGATCTTTATAGCTCCCTTATGTACCATATCCCATATGTAAAAATATAGGATTTCTATGTGCTTTGATTTTTCATGGAACGTTGGGTTCTCCTTCATCTTTATACAACTCTGGTTGTCACATAGAATCATCGTGGTATCTAACTCCAGGTCAAATAGACCTGACATCAACTTTCGAACCCATATGGATTCACAACTAGCAGAACAAGTTGCTATATACTCTTCTTTAGCTGTGTTAAGAGAAACACTTGACTTCTTCTTGCTAAACCATGAGATCATGGAAAATCCCAGACAATAACATCCACCTGAGGTGCTCTTCCTGTCTGAGGAACTTCTAGCCCAATATGCATCTGTATAACCATACAATCTGTAATCATTATGTCCAACATAGTATAGATCAAAATATATCTTACCTTTCAGGTACCTCATCACATGCTTTGCAGCTATCAGGTGAACACGTCTAGGTTTAAATAAATATTAACTCGGGGTATTCATAGCAAAGCATATATCTGGACTAGTATTTGTCAGATACATCAATGACCCAATAATCTGTATGTACTGAGTCACACCCACTAACTATGATGATTCATTAGATAACAACTTTAGGTTGGTATTCATGGGTGTGGCCATGGATTTACAATCCAACATATCAAATCAATTTAAGATTTCCACAACATACTTTCACTGGTTGAGAAATATTCCTTCTAGGCTCTTCCATACTTATAGATCTAGAAAATAGTGTATCAATCCAAGTTCTTTCATCTCAAATTCTTTGGTGAGATTCTTCTTGAACTCTACAATCTGTTTCTCATTTCCTGTCAGAAATAAATCATCCACATACAACAATAATATGGAAAGCTCATCATCCATAACCTTAAAGTAAAGGTTATGTTCAGCTTTACTTTTGTTTATCCCAAGCTCATAAAAAAACTACCTATCCATCCATACCAAGCTCTAGGATATTTCTTCAGTCTATATAGAGCCTTCTTCAACTTACATGTGTGAGTCCGTCTGTGTTTAAATTCAAATCTTTGTGGTTGTTCTATGTACACTTCTTCCTCAATAACACCATTCAGGAAGGTTGTCTTCGCATCCATCTAGTGTAAACTTCACTTCATCATGGATGCAAGTGCCATGATGGTTCTAATGGAAGTGTACCTTGCTATTGGCACAAATGTCTCTCCATAATTAATTCCCTCTTTCTAAGAGAACCCTCTAGCCACAAACCTTGTCTTGTATTTATCAATACTTCCATCAGTTACATGCTTTATCCTATCGATCCACTTGGAATATACCACACTCCTGCCTTATGGTTTGGGAACTATATCCCAAACATCATTCTTCATTGTTCATTGGTATCCTTCTATCATTGCTTCTACCCATTCTTTCTTCTATACAACTGCTTCATAAATAGTAGTTTCTTGATCTAGAAGATCACACATCAAATCTATATAAATAGAAAATGGCTTTGATCTCTTGCTCACTCTTGTGGAGCCTTATGGAGCTCGATAGTTCTCTGCTTCTTGTATGATTTCTCTTATCCAAGCAGGATTTCTCTTTCATGATATATTTGTTGACACAAACCCATTCGATAGGGGTTCCCTCTTTGTTGACACCCAAACCACCAAGATCTCCCTAAGCACTGGCCTAGATAGGTTTTACCCTGCCCAGCAACACCCGCAAAGCAGATGAAGTCTCACCCGAGATGTTCGAGGGAGAGCTGATGAAACCAAGTTTCTGCCGAATGAAGGAGGACAACGTGCATCACCTTATCACTTAACGCAACATTATTCAATCACTCTACTCTTCCCACTTAAACATTAACCAAATGCATTCATCATTCAATAGATCCCATTATTATATCAGAACTGTAATAATCATCATGATGCACAAATAGATCTAATAGAATACCATAGTTTAGCATATGAAAACATCGCATCATTTACAGATCAATGTCGCAGAAACATAATGCATTCACAACCAAATTGCAGAAGACATTAAAACAAGAAAACAGTAAAAGAGATAGTAGTTATGGTCAATCCTCTGTCATGTCATATTACTTCTACAGAAAACCCCAGATTCAAGATACACAAATTAACTAGCTCAAAACAGAGTCTCCAAGCGATATCAGGCCAAAAGCTCAAAAGATCTTTGGAAAAAAGAAAGCCAAAAGCTATCTCATCCATCCCTTTACATTCGCAATTCATCAACTACTTATAGGTTTGCGCCTTTACATTCATGGTCCACTTAACTACTCTCTAACTAATTCTTAACTGACTCTACAAAATAATGACCAACATCCGTGATATGCACTCCAAAATTACAAAATGTGACATAAAAATGCATAAAATATTATATTTCCGCCTTGCACGCCATTTTCCACTTGTGTGGTGTATTTGACCTTGCGCAGCATCCATGATGCTATGCAACTACCTTACCCAAAACCCCTTGCCAATAGGCCTCCATCACAATCTTGTGGCTCACCTTCGAGCCATGTCAGCAGGACATTATGTATTGGTTGATCTTCTACTGGAAATCATTGTATTGCTGAGTAATATCGCTGACTTGTGCTTTTACCTTCTCAGCAAGTTTTTGGCTCCCTTTCAAGTCGTGTGGTAATGGATGCTCAATCATTTTATCTGCAACCTCCTTCTTTCCCTCCTGCATAGCTTCCAACGTAGCAACCGCCTTAGCATAAAGTTGTGCGCCAATATCTTGGAACTCGTATAATTGGTCACCCCGCTTCTATTGTCTTTCTGTTGCCTTCGCTATGTGCCATTACAACTCCTTCAACTCCGCAGACCTGGTGACTTGCACAACTGGTGGCATTGCTCTCAATGTCGTCTTCAGTGTTGCTATTTTCCCCTCTACCTCCTGTAACTACTTGGTTAGTAGCTCTAACTACCCATATTGGACTACGTTGCCCCAAAATTGCATAGTTGCTTATGTGACCCTCTTTGCTTCCTTTTCCATCTCCTCCAGTTCTGTCGCCACATCCTCAATGGATCTTTTCCTTTCTGCGACCTACTCTGACAGTGTGTCTGGATGCGTCGGAGCAGTCAACTCTACATTATCGCGCTGTAACTATGGGATGACCACTCCTAGTCATTTTTCTCTCTCTACTGCATATAGTTCTGTCGTGCTCTCAAGTACGTACTGGAAGGCGTTAGAAACTGCCTCTTCCAACTGCACTCTGCTATCCTAGAGGTGTGCCTTCTTGATGACTAGGTAATCTTTCTCTTTCTTTAGCTCTATAATATCTGTAGCACTCTTTTCCTTTAAATCCTCTTGTTCCTTTATTATCACTTCAATCTCTTTCTGGGCGGAAACTTGTTCCTTCTCTTGCGTTCGCAAAAACTTATAGTTGATGATCTTCTTCCTGTCTGCCTACTCTTGGTTGGAGACATGTTGCATATGTACCAACCTCTGTGCAGATATCACATTGATATCCAGTGATATGTCCTATAAATCGAATTCCTTAATAATCAACTGCTTCTTTTGGCTTGTAGTCAGCTCCTCTGGTGCAGTTCCCATCGCCAGAAACTGGACTATGTTTATGTAATGGTCATCCACCATGTAAAGACTAAATAGTTGTGCATCTGGAAACTTGTCTGCAATGTTTGTAGGTTCCTCACCTGTCTCAATTTTTGATAACTGATTTGGGCTCGCGTTTAAGTGACCCAGCTTCACAATGATCTCAAAATCAAACTCCTGAAAGAGAAGTAGCCAGTGACATGTCTTCCCCCCCAACACAGGATTATTGACCAGGTACTTCAATGCAGAATGGTAAGTAACATATTGAAATGACTAACCAATGTGTAGTCCCTAAATTTTTGTAGCGCATATACTATCGCCAGATTTGATCTCTCTGTAGTGGTGTAGTTTTTCTCTGCAGATGATAGCTTCTAACTTGTGAAAGCGATCGGATGATCCAAATATCCCTCTCCTGATTGGGCCAACACCACTCCCAGCATGACTGATGATGCATCCATGTGGACATGGAATTCCTTATTCCAGTCAAGGAAAACTAAGATTGGCGTAGATGCCATCTTCTCCTTTAATGTCTCGAAACTTTACTGACACTCCAGACTCCATACAAAGAGCACATCCTTCTTCAATAACTGTTCCATAGGATTTGTAATCGTTGTATACCCATGAACAAACTTTCGATAGTATCCCATATGTCCTAGTGTCGCTCTCAATTTCCTGACATTTGTTGGTGGTGGAAAACTCAAAATCAGTGCAATCTTTGCATGATCTACCAACAATCCTTGCTTGCACACAATGTGTCCCAAGAGCATCCCAAATGGTGCACAAAAAATGCACTTCTTTGAATTCGACGCGATTTGATGTTGTTGACATCGCTCCAGCATCAGTCACAGGTTTTCCAAGTGATCCTTGATCAATCCATACACGGTCCGGTCATTCATCCATGTATAATTGCAAAAATTTCTAAATAAAATCCTTGAATGTAGTGAAAACAACCCTGGAAAATATCACAAGTGCATTATTCAACCCAAACGACATCACGGTATACTGGAAATAACCCCATTTGGTAACGAATGTTGTCTTGTGGTGATCCTCCTTCACAATTATGATCTGGCTATAGCCTAAAAATCCATCCGTGAAGGAGTACATTTATTGACCTCCCACTCCTTCTAACACTTCATTAGTAAAAGGTGTTAGAAATGGATCATGCAGACATGCATCGTTCAATTTTTTGAGGTCGACACAAATTTGCACCTCACTAGTCTTCTTGTCTTGGACCACCATAGGACTGATCCATTCTGATTCTTCAACCGACTCTATTATCTCAGCATCTACCTTTCTATCAAGCTCTGCATTGACCCTCTCCTTATATCTTGGATTTAGTCGATAGGGTCACTGCCTTACCGGTTTCGCATCTGGTTTCAATGGGATTTTCATCTCTCCTAAATCTCCTAGTATCCCTTTCATATCATAAAACTTGGTCGAAAACATATCTTGGAATTCATGCAACAAATATGTGATTTTTTCCATGATTTATCCATCCCAGTAGTCCCAGATATTTTCAAACTTGGGATTCTATTCTGTCCCAATGTTGAACTTCCTAATATTCAATGGCTGACTCATTGGATTCATCGACACATCAGGTGCTGCGACATCTTGACTCCCTTCCATTTATGGAATATTGATATTTTCCAGGTCATCGTCATGCATGCAATTTTGCCAATTTTCTAGCACATCGTCAAATTCAAAAGATGCATAGCTGGAACTACACTAACCCATCTCACCCTCGACCATATGCATGATCCCATCCCTTTTTCAGCTTCATCCCTTACTGGTTCGACATATCTCCGGCCTTCATTAGGGTCCATCGAGGCAATGACCTTGATGTCACGGTTCTCGAAAGTCATAACTTGCTTCTTAAAATTGATTACTGCCATACTGTCATTGTCCCATTCGACCCCCAACAATGTGGTATAGGAACTTCCACCATCAACAACATCAATTACATCAAAGTCCGTGAAGGTTTTCATTCCTTCAACTTCTACTGCAAGGTGTGGCACCCTCCCAATCAGTGTTACTCTGGCCCAGTTAGCCAGTTGCAATAGTACAAGGGACCAAACCAATTTTGGGATCCCCATATTTTTCCATGTCTACCTCGTTAAAATATTGGCATCTGAGCCTATAACCAAGATAACTGAATCTACGTCGTAATGATCAATCTGAGTATTTATGCACATCTCTTTTCCAGTCTTCTTCTTATGTAAAGCTTTCAACACGGATTCTTTCCATCCCTTTGCTAGGTGATGCAATAGACTCTCAATCTCAGCAAGAGCATCAGGATCTCTCACTAACAACATACAACTTTCAAAAAACTGTTGCAAGGTACCATGCTGCCATGATGGTCTTGCGAGCGAACTTGAATCAAAAGCAGTCGACGTTTTGTAGATAGGTTACTTACCATGATTTCTTCCTATTATGTCATGTGCTTCAAAAAATGTGTCTTTCTCGATGTTGATATTGAATTGAAATTTTTTCTTTACAGCTAGTTGAATCATTGGACGCGGGCTATCCTCTCCCGTCGTCACTCCACCACGAGTAATAACAGTGACATTGACATCTTGTATTCTAGGTTTTGTAGAAATCGTCGCAACTGTCGGTCCTTGGTTTTGGTTCGTTGGTGGATTCATAGGGTGATTCAGATTCTTATTTTCATTCTGATTCTTGTTCTGAAATTGATTCTGGTTCTCGAACTGATTCTGGTTCAACACTTGATTATGATTATGCAACAGATTCTGATTCTGCAATTGATTTTGATTTTACAACTAATTCTGACTTTGCAATTGATTATGACTTTGCAACTAATTCTGCTTTTGGTTCTGTAATTGAGGCACATTCCCTGCTTGCCACTTTGCGATCAACTGTGGAAAATTATCAACTGTGTGATCGACAGTGATACAGTACATATAGTGCGCTTGCAATTATGGGAAATCTCTCTAATAATGTCCAAATACACCACAATTGTAACATTGGATAGGTCTGCGACCTCATCCTCCTCCTCGACCAAAGCCTCCACCTTGTCCTCCTCGAAATCCTCCACGGAGTCCTCCTTATTGCTGGTACTATGATTGATTGAACTGCTATGGGGGATTCGACTGCTGCTGAACATACTGTTGTGGTTTAACATACTGTGGCTACTGCGGAGCTATCTACATCTTATTATACTAGCAGTTGAGGTGCAAACTGCTGTTGTAACTATGGCTGTGGTGCAAAGTACATCTACAGTTGTGGCTGAGGTATAAACTATGGTTGAGGTGGTGGTTGTACCACCTGTGGTTGCGGTTGTTGTACTGTCTGATGAACCTCTCCCTTCACATAATATGAGTAATATGTTCTTTCTTGGAGTAAGTCATATGCGTAGCAATCCTTATCTTCATGTCCGACAGATCAACAAAATGTATAGTATAGGTTAACCAGCTACATTACCATCTTTTTCATGTATCCCCTTTCTTCATGTCGATGTTCATACACTTGACAAATACGGCACCATGGCACACTGTCACAAGGAAATGGGTTCGTCACTCCTACCAACCAGTAGTTTTAGAAAATTGGACAATTATCTTTAGTATGTCCATCTGCACCACATCGAGTGCACTAGAGATCCTCGTGATGTTCTTTTCCCTTCTTAATATCTTGTAATTGGAGCGTCAAGTTTTCCAACTACGTCTAGATCTAATTCATCCCAATCACATTCTCTCTCACTAGAGAAGCTTCCGATTTCATGGCAATCTCAAGAGCCTTGCTCTATGTCACAATCTTTTGCTGCGTCAACAGGTAGCCTGATATGATTTAGTAGTGCCGCGATGAACCATTATTTATGTTGAATATCACTCATCTCAAAGCTGACTTGTACCATGAGTGTCTTGAATCTTTGATCAAAGTCCCAAACAGTCTCATTGGGATACTACTTAATTTCCTTCAATTTTGTAATGTATTATGCTTCAGACTTCGGTTTTCTGAATTCTTCAATTAGGCCTCTTCTTACTTTAGCTAATGTCTTCGACGAAGCTCCTGTAGGAACTTGTACAAATTTCATGAACCATTCAAGTGCATGACTTCAAATGGTCGTCATCAACTGACCTTTCTTAACCTCATCATACGTAGTTTTCCTAACAGTCCATACAACTTCACATAAGAACCAATATTGTTCTGGATCTTCAGTCCCATTTCCATGGAACAATGGTAACTTTTCATTGTCGCTCACCATTATTATCCTTCTCCCTACAGTTGATGATTCACTAATATTAGAATGTTGTTGACAAGTAGGACACGACGGTGTCGAGCTCGTATTCCTCCCTAAGTTTGGTGCAGTGCACGAAGGTGTGGGTATGTTGTCGCTCTAGGTATACCTTTTCTCTAGCTTGGGCGTAGTGTGGTCGTCTCCTTTGTCGCTATAGGGTCGCTTCATCCTGTGTGGAATTCCTTCGTGGCCTTGTGTTTCAGTCACAACAGAACTCTCTCTTGTCCTTTGCCTCTTCTCTTGCCAAAACCTCACTCCTGCTCTCGTAATACCACTTCCTTCCTTGGCTTCCCTCACAGTCCCGTTGTAACTTTCATCCATCTATCCTTTATCATTCCATCCAAACCTCAACTCCCTGATACTCGCAGCACCCGCACACCATATCTTTACGACTCTAGGTGCATCTTCAGTATGCCCTTTTTGTAGATTAGCATTTTAATGGACAATTACAAAGACAACAAGAACCTACCTCTTGTTCCATTGAAGAACTCCCTTTCTGCTTCGCTATACGATTTAGTCGTATCAACCGCAAACTCGGTGATATAGCCTTCCAATATGTTGTTGAGCCAAACTTCAATTGCTCTTGACGCTGTGTTATCTAATTCTTGCATTTACTGGATCAATTCTGGGGCCCGGGTAGTCATCTCACCACCTTGGAAGTTTTCCTTGCGATAGGTCAATCATGGTAACCAATCGTACAGAATAATAAAAAACTCAGAGAAAAAGTACTCATGATTTTTGTCGTGCAAAAACCTTCCAGCTACTAATCTGTCGTTAGTCCAGGGTTCTGATTCTCTTTCTCCGCAAACTCCCTTATTTTCAGATCGAACCAATCTTGGATCTCTGGTCATGTCGGATGCCACAACATATATTCCCTCTAGTCGCAAACTATAGTCTCGACAACGGAACCATTTTTTGACACAAATCTAGTTGACAAGGGTTCCCTCTCTGTCGATGCCCAAACCACTGTGATCTCCCTGAGCATTGGTGCATACAGGTTTTACCCTTCCCAGCAACACCAACAAAGCAGATGAAGTCTCACCCGAGATGTTTGAGGGAGAGACGACAGAACCAATTTTCCATAGAATGAAGGAGGACAATGTGCATCACCTTATCACTTAGCACAACAATATTCAATCACTCTACTCATCCCACTTAAACATTAATCAAATGCATTCATCATTCATTGGATCGCATTATTATATTAGAACTGCAATAATAATCATCATGCGCAAATAGATCTAACAGAATAACATTGTTTAGCATGAAAAAACATCGCATCATTTATAGATCCATGTTGTAGAAACACAGTGCATTCACAACCAAATTGCAGAAGACATTAAAACAGGAAAACAATAAAAGAGACATTAGTTCTCATCAATGCTCCGTCATGTCATATTACTTCTTTGCAAAACCCCAGATTCAAGATACACAAATTAACCAGCTCAAAACAGAGTCTCCAAGTGATATTAGGCCAAAATCTCAAAATTATCTTCAGCAAAAAGCAAGCCAAAAGCTCTCCCAGCTAGCCCTTTACATTTGTAATTCATCAACTACTTATAGGCTTGCTCCTTTACATTCATGGTCCACTTAACTACTCTCAAAGTACTTCTTAACTGGCTCTACAAAATAACGACCAACATCCACGATATGCGGTCCAAAATTACAAAAGGTGACACAAAAATGCATAAAACATTCTATTTCCTCCTTGCGTGCCATTTTCCAATTGCACGGTGTCTTTGATCTTGCACAACATCCGCGACGTTGGGAAACTACCTTACCCAAAACCCCTTGCCAAAAATATTCATAGTAAGGGGTCCTTGAAATTATATCATATCATGGTCCTCTGATGTTTCTTCTTCAATGGAGGGTGCAGCTTCTACATTTCTAGGAGGTACATCTTCTTTATATACTTCTTCATTTTGGCACTTTCTGGATATCTTGAGAGATGATTCTTTATCAAATGTGACATCCCTACTAATTTCCATGTGATAGGATATTGGAATGCATATTATGAAGGCTTTGGAGACTTCACAATATCCAACAAATATTCCCTTCTTTTTGGAAGGGTCCAACTTGGTTCTCTTTTCTTTTGGAATGTGAAAATATACTAGGAAACCAAATATCTTGAGATGGCTCACTTCAGGCTTCTTTCCTGTGAACATTTATTTTGGAGGCTTGAATCCAAGGAAACTATGGGATAATCTATTATCTACATAAATTGTTGTTCTTGTTGCTTCATCCCATAGATGCAATGGAAGATCTTTATCATGTATCATTGTCTTCATTGCTTCCATAATGGTCCTATTCTTTCTTTTCACAACACCATTGTGTTGAGGATTGCAGGGAGTGGTTAGTTCCCTCTTGATTCCAGCTTCTTTACAAAAGGATTCAAACTCTTTTGAAGTATATTCTCCACCATTGTTTGTTCTGAGTGTCTTGATTCTTCTTTCTAAATGATTTTATATCAAGTCTTTGAATTCCTTGAATTTTCTGAATACTTCATCTTTTGTTTTCAAGAAATATATCCATGTATTTATTCAATATACATCAATAAATGTAACATAATATTCATAACCACTCAAATATGTGGAGGGAATTGGACCACATACATGTGAATTAATTAATTCCAGTGTTCCTTTAGTCTTTGTTTCACTCTTCAAAAATCGATTCTTGATATTCTTTCCTCTTTCACATCCTTTGCAAGTTCCTTCATGATCGATCTTCAAATATGGTAAACATGTTACTAGTTTTCTCACATGGGGTAGTGCTTTGTAGTTGATGTGAGCAAGCCTCCTACACCATAATTCACTTGGGCTAGTGGTCTCGTGAACAAGGGTTGTTTCTGAATGTACCTTGAATTTATATAATCCTCCTTCTTCTTCACCAATGACAATTGCATCTTCAATTGATTTTCCTTTGGGCCACATAAGTACTTGTCCAAACCTTTCTTATCTAATGTTGAGATAGAAAGTAAGTTCTTCTTCAAACCTGGTACATATAAGAATTCCTTCATCTTCAAGGAGGTTCTAGAATCAAGCTTGTAGCTTGCTTCACCAATACCTCTGATAGGATATTGATAGTCATTTGTTAATGATACTTTCTAAGGAGATCTCTTCTCTTCAAGTTTTGACAGAGTTTTATTTTGTCATGTCATGTGATTTGAAGCACCACTATCCATAATACATGTCTCTTCTCCAGGTGTCACAAACCCAGAGAGTGCAAAGAATAATACATACTCTTTTGCATCTTCTTCTTTTGCTTGTTTTCTTTGAGGTCCTTCTTCCTCTTCTTATTCATCTTCATCTAAGTGTGCATGATGTCTTTTGTTGTTCTTCTTGTATTCTTATTTCTTCATTGGACAATGTCTAGCAATGTGTCCTATATTGTGACAATGGAAACATTGAAGGTTGGAGTAGTCTTTCCTCTGATTATTTCCTCTTGTCCTTTGGAACCTCTTTGGAGGTTGAGACTCCTTGTGGCTTTCCTTCTTGAAGTTAGATTTACTTCTTCCTCTTTCGGTATGGGTGGCTAGGGCTTGATCATATTCTTTAAGTAGATATTTTCTATTGGCTACTATAGCCTCCTCTTGGATGCAATCTTCCCATACAATGTCAAACTTCATGCTTTCATTTATGGAACACATAGTCTGCATGAATGAATCCCAAGGTCTATTAATACCATTGAGAGCAGTAATAACTAGTTCATCTTCATCAAGGGTGTCTCCAATGGCTTCTAATTTCTCCTTGAGCTGGGAGACCCTTGTGAAGTAGTCTTGAATGGATTCTCCTTGGCTCATCTTGGTACTCTTCAATTAAGCTCTCAAAAACATCTTTCTATTGATGTTCCTGTTAAATTTTGCATATGCTTAACTAAGACATCAGTATTTCATTTCATTTTCATAACAAAACCATATAAACAAGATCACTGAAAGATAGACAAGCACAACCATACAAAAGGAACACAAAGATTTATCTTGGGAAAACCCTAAAGGGAAAAACCTAGCAAAAGCTTCCTCAATATAGATGTCCCTGAAAAGATAAAAGATAAAACCAGCAAGGAGATCAAAGCCTGATCCTCCTCCTTCTCCAGCTACTTCTCTTCTCCACTAATGCGCTACACAAGTGAGAGTGTGTGTCACAAATGAGGAGAGCTACACCTCTATTTATATTCATTCGTTCACTTCAATTAACTCACCTGACATGTAGGCTCGAGTTAATCATGTAGGCTCGAGTTACACATGTAGGTTCAAGTAACCACACTGGGGTGCTAATGACCCATCTTTATAATTTGAGGGGACAACCTCATGACTCTTATTAGTTATTCCGATTAGAAGCATCAGGGTACAATATAATCCAAGTGGTTCTCCCGGTAGGACCATTGGGGACCACAAAAGATACATATAGAATATTCTTCGAAGTTACAATATTTCAACAGTTCCTTCCTTCATACATTCTGGATAGGGCATCATACATCTCCTTCGGGGTCTCTTTGGATGAGAGTTGAGGAATCAAGTGATCTTTGATAGAATCAACAATGATCCTCATTGCATTGCCCTAATCAGTTCCTTCTTGTGCTTCTCCTTAGATTCATCTTATTCCGCAACTTCTCATTTGATGTATTTTTCAATATCGTTCTCTTTAAGAATGAGACCAATCCTATATTTCCGTGATCGAAAATTCTCTATGCCTTCTAGCTTGTCCTCAAGCTTAGTGCTTGGGGCCATCTTATCTAGGAGGTCACTAAAAAATGAAATCTCTCAAAATGAAGAACTGAACTTACCAGGAGATGCGCTTGACTAAAGAAAGTTGACTGGTACACTTGGTTTCTAGAGATTCCAAATCTTCACCTCTCAAAATTGACTTGCGAGATTATGGTCTGTAGTTTCTGCAGTTTTCTGGTTTTATGCAATTTTCTGGTCCAAATCCAAACTAGCATTTGAATTTCTCAGAGATCTACCCACTCAAAAATTTCGATCCAGGGCTCAATAGATGCACTCTAGGGAGGCACAACTTTCTATGCAATCAGATCTCCAAAATTACAACTTTGACAGAAACCCTTATTTCTTATTGGAGGGAGAGGATAGAGAGTTTCACCTTGTGAAAGTTGTTCTATTCAGGATAGCTATGATACCATGTTAAGATTCCATATGTTGAGCTATATATTATTAGTATTCAATTCAATTTCACAACAATAGCATATGCATGATCACTGAAAGAAACACAATCACAAGATAGACAAATATTTATTTTGGGAAACCCTCTAGGGGAAGAAAACCCAACAAAACTTCCTCTATATAGATGTATCAAAAGTACAAAGATAAAACCCCAAACAGGTGCTCCTTCTCCTTGCAAATATATATCTCTCTCATATGCGCTATACACAAGTGAGCGTGTGTGTTCAAATGAGGAACACACCTCCTCTATTTATACTATATCTTCCACTTGACTTTTTCCTAACAGGTCGGCCCCAACAAACTTACTAGGTCGAATTCACCTAGGAAGACACAAAACAATATAATATTATGCTCTGGAGAGTTCTATTGACCCGACTTACAATGAAGGTTTTACCTCATAACTCTATGATGACCAAATACAATAATAATATACCGACGGAGGAATAAAACATCTCTAATAGATTACAACAATAAAGTACATTTAGATTATTCTTCGAAGTTACAATATTTCAACAATTAAAAGGTTCGTACATACATACATATATATATATATATATATA
>LPNX010858008.1:14824-33962 GCA_001517045.1 Pseudotsuga menziesii
TTAAATACTTCGCTCTTAAGTTTTAGGAAGTAAACCCAAGTGCGTCTGGAGCAGTCATCAATGAAAGTTAATAAATATTTGAAACCAGAAAAGGAAGCAGATGGAATAGGGCCACACAAGTCACTATGAACAAGTGCCAAGGGAAACGAGGCGTGCCAAGAGGCATGTTTGTCAAAATTGTCCCGATGATGTTTTTCAAGTACACAACCGGAACAAACACCATCCTTGCAAGATACCAGCGGAAGACCAGTCACCATATTGTCTTTACATAGTTGTTGCAATGAGCGATAATTTAAGTGACCAAATCGCTCATGTCAAAGTTTGCTCAAGTTATCACTATGAGAAACAAAAACTGAAGGAAAAGGTGATGACCCAAAGTTGTTAAATTTGTACAACCTGGTAATATCATCAACAGTTCCAGTAGCAAGGACATTTTGAGGATTTTTAAGATCCTTGATTACAACTTGGTGAGGCATAAATGTCACAGTTTTACCTTCACCTGAATGAGTAATTTGATAGACTGATAAAAAATTGCATCAAATTTTTGGAACACACAGTACATCACTGAAATGACCATTTTCTACTGGAACTATTCCAGATCCTACAACACTTAGGGATTTATCATCACCAACAAATATTTGTTTGGTGTTACATTCATGCATAGTAGAAAAAATGGATTTATCCTTAGCCATATGATAAGATGCTCCAGAATCAATGAGCCATTCAATTGAAGTAGAAGAAGAAGATGCAGTATAAGAGTAACTAGAAGCACAAAGTGCATGTCCATGAGAGGGAGATTTTGAAGATGAATCTAGGATGATGTGGTGCTTCTTCATTGCTACTTCCAAGGCTGCCATCTTCTTAAAACACGTAGATTCATCATGATTATCTTTCCCACAAAAATTGCAATGACACTTAGTCTTCTTTCCTTTTTGCTTGGATCCTTTGTCATTTTTTAAAGAAGGAGCTGACTGAGAAGGTTTGGGACCCTTGTTGTTTTGCTTGTTATTGCAAAAATTCTGTTTTTTCGGAGGCCTGGACTTTTCTTTCTGTTGGGACAATAAGGCTTTCCCAGATGTATCTGCATTGTTAATTATTCCAAGATGATTGAGATTATCTTGCTCTCAAATTAAGGAATCGCAAAAGGATTCAAGGTTAGGATCTTGATAGCTAGCTGTAGTCAATGATTCTTTCATTGAGTAGAATGTAGATACAAAAACAGAATATGTAGGTCCAAGTTTTGAAAGAATATGAGAAATACATTATTTGTCTTCTTTTTTAATTTTCCATTCTGCACATAATAGTCTAATAGTTTTATACCTAGATAAATAGTCTTGAATGCATGAAAAATCATTTGGATTCAAGGAAAGCAACTTAATCTCAAGTTGATGACCCCAAATTTCATTGTGTTTACCAAACACAGATTCCAACTTTTCCCAAGCGAGATTAGGTTCATCAATTCCATATATGTGGAATCGCAAATAAGTAGAGATTGACATCCCAATCAATCCACGAGCTTCATCACATCTATTTTTTCATTTAATTTTCTTATCATCATTAGTGGGTTCTGTTTCTTTCCCTGAGGTTATCCTGAAAAGTCCCCTACTTCACAGAACATCCTCCATACAAGATTTCCATGAGAAATAGTTTGAACTTGTAAGTATAATATCACAAGGGGTGGCCATACTGTAAAATAATGGCTGAAAGAATAGAAACTAACTATCTAGATGCAAAGAGCTCGAAAAAATATGCAGTTTTAAAAAAACAGCACTTAAAACTGATTATGGATGATGAAGTTATGCTTGATCAAAGAAAAAGTTGAAGATGTTCTCAATAGTGACGTGGTAGATATTAACTTGAACAACTAAAAAAAAGAAGCCCCCTCTTCCCAATATCAACCTTTCACAATCACTTTTACAATAAAGTTGCTTTGAAGTGAATCACTTTTGTAGACTCAATTTTATTTTATTTTATTTATGTGAAATACACTTTTACAATAAAGTAACTTGAAAATAGAAATTACATGCACTAAAAAGTAGCTTAATAAGACTTGAACTCAAGACCTATTAAGTAAGAAAACAACTTTGGACCAAGTGAGCTAAGTTTAAAAAGTACGTAAAATAATGGAAAGAGGAAGGGGTTTTTTTTTTTTTAATCCCTCCGTGCTTGCTTTCTTTCCTTGCAAATCACAAAAAAACGAAAAACAAAAACAATTTTTTTTTCTTCCACATAATGGGGTTAGATCTTGGTTAGCTTACCCGGAAAGTCTACGTTTTCAATTTTTCTCGCTGTTTCTGATTTGTCGTGATCACACAAGGTGCATGGCAAAGAGCATACATAGACGAGAAGACAAGAAAAAAAACTTTCCCTTACTGTTTCTGGTTCGTCGCGATCGCACAAGATGCATGGAAAAGAGCATACGCAGTCAGGGAAGGCAACAGTTCAAGACTAAAATAAAAAAATATCTACTAATAAACTGATAAAATATGAGAGATTTACAAAAAACAAATACGTCACTGTAACATTATACCTTCATATTTGCCGAAATGGGTGTTTCAGGAGCAAACGGAAAAGGTTTTTGGTGAAAGAAAAACTATTTTCCAATGGAAACGACACTCTGGACGCAATGGAATAGCTCCCATAGGCCATAAATGCACAAAAAATCCAGAACCAGAAACCCTTTCAAAGCTTCGGCAACACCGGTTCCATATCTTGATCAAAACCGAAAGCGGATCTTTATAAAAGATATGATACCATGTTTGGGTACACAGGGTACTCTCAATAGACCGGACACCTTGAGAAACTGCTTCACACAAATAGATCACAGATCAACACACCGATGTTTGCCACGTGGTTAAAACCCTCGAGAGGGAAATAGTCCATAGCCCCAGCCAAATAGCTACTTGGAGCAATTTATTATGCAAAAAAAAGAAAGTTACATGAGCTTCTCATAATTGATCAACTAGCCAAGGACCCTCTATGCTCTTTAAATAGAGATCATATACCAATTGGGTGTTAAGCCATGGATCAATGGTAGGTACGATCTAAGAGAAGTTGAATCGTCGAATCACTCTATGTCTAGAACATCTCGTGACCGTTGGATTAGAATATTTACAAATGCATCCTAGTGCATACTAAAGAAACACACTTTTACCTAGTGGATATATTACACAAGTTGATCTTAACTAACTCCTAAGTGTCTAAATATCCTCTAAATATCCTAACAGATGTTACATTTCATTGTCATAGATAGATTCTGATAACGAAGTAACCTGCACAAAAAGAAGAAGTTTTCATTGGTTCGCAATGAACTAAGTAAACCCTGTAAAAGCACGAGGAACCTTTTACCTCTTCCCACCACTCTGCCCCTTGACAGTTAAAGGAAAGTCAGAACTTTTAATAAATAAAACCATAAATGAAGTACAAAACAAATAAACATTAAGACATAACTTAACCAACATACGCAAATGTATGATAAATAGTAAGCACTAGGAGAGTAATCACATAACCAATTCGAGTAATATAAAAATAGTTCATAATTACATCAACATTACATCGGAAAATAGATAGAAAATGAAAGGCATCTTATGACACTTAGATTTAGTAAACAACGACTGACATATTCCACAAAAGATAGGTAGTATTTAACTAGCTTACAATTTTTTTTTGGGGGGGGGCGGGGGATTTTAGGGACATTACATAGGTAGCTATCATTCCTAAGTGAATTTGATTTTAAAACAAAACATATAAAAGGAAAAGAGAATAAAGTTGCAGATGGTTTAAGTCGTCATGCAAACTTGTTGTATGCAAGCAACAACTATGAATCATATTTATAAAATAAAATTTTAAATGCAATTTTTTTTGATAAAACGTATCAAACGCTAAAAGAAAAGACCACAGAAAAATGAAAGGAATAAAATAAATATAGATCTTAGTTTTAATGGAAGAGAGTTATTACGACACAAAGGAAGACTATACATACCAAATTCAGTATATATTAAATTAAATGTTATGGACGAATTACATAAAAGACCTTATTTAGGGCATCGTGAATATCAATAAATGATCACCATGACAATAAATGATTTCTTTTGGACTAATATGAAAAAAGAAGTAGAAGAATATTTAGGATGTTGCATTTAATGTCAATAGGTAAAAGTTGAACACCAACATCCAACGAGATTATTGTAGCCATTACCCCTTCCAGAATGGAAATGTGAAGTTATCAACATGGATTTCATAACTGGTTTACCTAAGCATGTTAAACAACATGACTCAATCATGGTCGTAGTGGATAAATTAAGTAAAGAAACTCACTTTATTCCAGTAAATTCTACTTATAAGGCTCTTAACATTGCTGATATATTTATGAAAGAAATTTTGAGGTTGCATAGTGTATCTAAAGTAGTAATCTTAGACAGAGATGCAGAATTTAAAGGAAACTTTATGAAATATTTGATTATAGGATTAGGCACACAATTAATTTTTAGCACTACATATGATCCTCATATTGACGAACAAACTGAAAGAGTAAATTGGATTATTTAAGACATGCTTAGAATGTGTGTAATGGATAAACCAGGTAAGTGAGAAGATTACTTACATTTGGTATAATTTATGTATAACAATCACTTCCAAGTTTTACAGAAATGATTCCATTTGAAATTATGTATGGTCGAAAGTGTAACACTCCAATTTTTTAGAGCATTCAAGTCGACATATTAATGTTAGGACCTAAATTATTGAAAGATATGGAACTAACCGTGAAACAACTAGAACAAAATTTGAAGGTTTCCCAAGACAGGAAAATGAGTTATTCCAACTTGAAAAGAACTCAATGAGAGTTCCAGGTAGGAGAACATGTTTATATAAAAGTAAAAACCAAGAAAATATCCCTAAGATTGGGAAAATACTCAAAATTGGCACCCAGGTATTGCGAGCCATTTCAAATTTTGGCAAAAGTTGGATAGGTGGCATATCCATTAACATTACCACCTAGAATAAAAGTACATAATGTTTTTCATGTTTCCATTCTAAATAAATACATTCATGATTCTACTCATGTGAAATTGGCTGGCAATGGATGGGCAATTGATCTGTTGATGCAAAGAAATGGCGAATTGATTGGATTTTTTCCTCGTGGTTCAGCAAAATGGGTATGGGGTTCTGGAGCAAGTAGATTTGGATGCTCTAGGAGTTGCTTGTGAAGAATGACAGCCTCAATTTTGTTTTCCCGACAGTGGTGTCACGTTCCCTACTAAATTTCTTAATTGCTCAGCACTGATAATTATAGTCTGAGCATAGATTTAAATTTTAGTTGTGTTTTGAACTGAATTGATACTATGCATCTAACCCTAATATTTTTATGATTTTAGTTTCAAATGTTATTTAACAAAATGTAGGGAAATCACATATCTCTTCTATATTTGTAAATGCATTTTGAATTTAGAATTATACTATGCATCTATTCCTAATCTTTCTATGTATTTTCAATAATATATTCATAGTATAAATTGTTATCTTTTTAAATTAATTATGTATATAATGTAGAAGAATCATAGGCTTATCTTCATTCTAAGTACATCTAGATAACCTACCATTGTTTATAAAAGTACGTATATATTATTGAATTTAGTAAACATATCTAAGTAATTGTAAAACCAACAAATTCTTCCAAGAGTCGAAGGCTTCTACATAGAGTCTATCTCTATGTAAGTCATCTCATAAATTTTATATGTATATATTTTAGTAAATCTAATATTTGGTTGGGTATTCACACCCTATTTAGGGAAGATCTAGACATGCTAATAACTAAAATAACTAAACGAAAAGATTGCCTAAAATCAAGCAAAGTATTCATAGATACACAAAGTAGAGCTGAAAGGCTTCATTTTCAAGATAATACACTAGTTATAGAGATAACAAATCCATAGATCTATGTTTTAAAATCAACATTAACCAAATATAGAAAGAGCACAAAGTATGTTACTTATCTGACTATTAAGACAACAACAAAGATTTACAGTTGGAAATATTTGATCTACATGATTCAATAACATATTTAATTACAAATGAACAGTCTTTGTTCTCGGGCATACATACCCAAGGATAGATCGTTTCGATAAATAGTTAAATCTACAGCTGAATCACAATATCTAAGTGTAAATCACAATAATTTTATTGAGATCCAACTTTCCAAAGGATAATCACAACAAAACTCAGAGATAAGTTCTTAACAAAGACTTCCAACTGTTAAGAATATTGTGGTTGTAAGCCAATCCATGGCATCCACAATTAAAACTAAAAATGCAATGTAAAGTATCCATCCAAACATGATTGCATCTTCAAACGCATTGGAGTGTGAGATCTTGAGAGGCTGCGAATCCCACACTATAACTATTTCTTCCTAGTACATACCCAATAAGGGTTTAAAACAAAACTTATCTTCATAGCAGTTGTAAATCCCTAACTTCCATTGGAACCGCGAACCAAAACCACTGGGGAACCAGCTAACTGGAAACCCTTATCAAGAGTCTTACCTTATCATTGTTAGAGGGTTTGAATTATGTAGTCCATGCCATGCTGCCCCAGTTTTTACATGCATAAAATCTTGGTGGCGTTAGTATAGGACAATTACAAAAAATTATATGCATTATTCCAATTTAAACAAAGTTGGATAAATCCATCACCTCTGAAAAAAGAAGGAGGTGTGAGAGGAAATGACCCTGTCACCCTCTCGAAACCATAATTGTGGGAAATATTAAAATACATACGATTGCATTTATACGTACATTTTTCGAGCTGGGTCATGTGGGTGAAGTAGGCTCAATCCAAAACCTCTGTATTTTCCCTGCCTTCGCCTATCAACAAGTTGACAGAGTTAGAGTAAACCCCAAATCTTGATTAATTAATGAATTTCTTATATGTGTAAGTAGAGAAGAACTTACCTTATTAATTTACATTGATGGCAAAGGGTTGGTTCCTTCTAGATTCTCGTGTTCCTCCTCTTCCTTCACAATAACAAAATATTGTATGTTAAACTATGTAACTGCTATTAAACCTTAAAAAATTGATTTTACATAATGTTAATAAAGGAATTTTCTTCCTTACCTGATTAAAAATTGGCTAGTTTCAAAGCCTCTGCTAAAACGTAAAGAAGGCGACTAGATTCTCTTCATGACTTCACATTGAACAGAGAAGACCGTGCTTTAATAGCTTCCACTTCGCCATTAATCAAATTGCTAAAAACCTTCAAGAAAACTCATGTACAAACTAGAAGCAAAACCTTCATTAAGAGACGATGAAGAGAAAAGGGCGAGACTGGTGCAGCGCAGCCATGGAGCGGTTGAGTTCTTTTACAGGAAACTTAAAACAGACAAATTGAATGCAGCATAAACCCTCAAGACATCATTAATCTCATTAAAATCCTATGAGAACCCTTTCATCCAAATCTTGAGAAGTGGAGGGTCGAGATCGAGCTATGGCCACAATGCATGGGATCAAGCCATGTCATTGAATGTGCCTGGATATGCTGTCAACTTGCAACGAGGGTCAATGATTTTTAAACTTTATTACAAGCCATTAACAATGTCTTCATTGACATCCACTTATGTCTCCCTCCATCATTCATACATATCACATCGCGAACCATATGTTAAATTATCACTCATTGATATGTAAATCCCGCAGGATAACGAAATCAAAGACCATATTCTATAGCTTAAGTATCTACAAAGGTTCTCATCATAATACTTAATCAAACCATTAATTAATATGAAACCACCATTTTCAAAGAGTACCCTTATGAGGGGTGGGTTTAACCCAAGGGTAAAATAAAAAGGGTAGCTAGGACTAAGCCTTAGGTTTAGGCTTAAGTCCTAAAGAAACAGACACTAATAATAAACTTGAGGACTAAGAACATCACCTTGGTGAGGCGACACCCTAGTCGTCACTGCTTGGAGTCAACAGCAACGAAAGAAACAACTTGTTATTCAAAATGTTAAACAAGGCGAGTTAAACTTACATACATGATTATGTAACGATGATTATAAAGGTACTTCTACCAATAGTTACATGTTACGACCAAAGGATTTATGTGTCGACATGATGGAAATAAGACATGATAAAACAATTCTTTTTTAATTATGGATTTTATGGGTTTGTGACAAAAATGTTTCATTTGAATATACTCATCACAAAACAACAATTTAGCAACCTCATATGAAAGAATGGATTAGGCTATTCAAAACTTCGTTCAATGTTTTAAATATTATAAAAAGAAAATGGCATGATGCAACCAACATTTAGAATAACGTTGTAATACTAGGTCTAGGAGAAAGTGGAAATACAATTAAACTCTTAATATTTTTTTACAAAGGAAAACAAAAGTAACCTGTTATTCATATGAATCAAAGTTACATCAAACTTCAGTGAGTGAACATCGAATGAACATGATTGTGTTGAGATGCCGCTAAAATACTATTTATTCATCCAAATACATCATTTCAATATGACAAAAATCAGTTGCATGGCTCACACAGAAGATGTATACATCCACCCCACAATGGCCAAGCACTTGCTACTCTTATAGACTTACTTTCCACCAACAAAACTATTGAAAAGCCCAAAACAAAACTCTTAATATTTTATCTATTTATATTATAAATATGTGAATAAAGCACCTAAACATTTTCTTTTCTAAATTTAAATAAAGATAAATTATTTTAATTTACTAAATTAGATAACATAACTAAATTTACTTTCTAAACAAAACTTTTAATATATATATAAACAACATTTATTTTAAAAAAATACCAAGTTCACTCACTTATCCATGATCTCCAAGCTAAAGCTATATACAAAGATTTATTTATTTCATAGTGATAAGAATAAAAATTCATAATTTTCTAAATCATTAAAATACTCAAGACTCAACCTCATCTACAACAACAAAGACTAACGTCATCTCTATTTCGAGTGTTCCATCTTATCACGGCTCATGGACTGGTCGGAAAACCCCAAAAGAAAATGGTTATATTTGCTGCGCTGTTTTATGTTTTTTCTCATGATTGTTTTACTTGTATGTAAATGAGAATCATGGATTTTTCCACTTTAGTACCTTCCTGCACCACTTTGAAGTTCAATCACACATTAAAAATGTTTTATATAATATTTTTATTTAAAAAGAAATTGATAATGATGACGGTTAATGTTTATTGAGGTTAATTTTAGTTTATTGAACCTTATGAAATGGCTTGATTTGTTATAACAAATTATTTCTATGCTCAAAAAGTTTAGAGAGAAGAGTACCAAGATCACTATAGTTTCAACTAGTTAGAAGATTAGAGAGGTTAGAAATATGTTAAAGATTTTGGAATTGTGATTTAATGTGGTTGTACAAATTACACTCTAAGAGGAAGTGGCATTCATCCTCAACTTTTTTAGACTCAAAAAGATGGAAAATTATTTCCTCTGAGTGTGTTTTTAGAATTGTCCAACTCTATATTTCACTTCAAAGTTCATGAGATTTTGTTCTCATTTTGGCTATGCCAGTTTTTTTTTTGGATCTATTTAGAATAAAGAGATGTTTTTGACATTCTATATTAGAGTTAATGATATTTTATAGTATATTAACTTCCTTTTACTCTCTAAATTTTCATGACCCAAGATTTTCCCTTTAAACTTAGTTGTAATATCACTTTTAATGTTATTAATATTTTGCAAAGTTGCATTTTTGTCTATCCCCCAATGGCTTAACCAAGCCATGTTATCTTTATGTCAACCCCTCTTGAGCCACAGGTGGTCTTGACTGGACTTAAATGCAATTTTAGGGAGTCTTTGGTCTCCCATGTCGTTTATCGTGTACTTGCACATCAAACACCTTGTCATAGCGATGCTCTCAATGAGGGAAGATCCACTTCTATAAGAAGAATGGGATAAGGCGTATGGATTTTAATTATGAACTTATAAGTTATAAAATGCTTCTAGATTTGCTCAATATTTGTCTAAGATTCACTAGATAAGCTGCAAGCCCAAACTTCACACCTGTATAAGATAACAAGAGTTTCAATGAGGAACCACTTTTTATCCCACATCATAAGGTTTGTTAATTTACAGTTGTTTTCAAGATGAAAATAAGGTTTCCACCCTCCATTAATCATTTTCTCAAAGCTATAGTTCGAGTTGAGCTTGTGGTGAATATCAATCGTGTGATACTTATAGGAACAAAGTTTCTCCAAGTGATTATTATCATAAATAAAATCATCATAAGTGACCGTCTTGGACTTTATAGCCATCACTTTTGTTTTATTAGTGTTAATAGTCATACCCATGTTAGAGCAGAAATACTTGACATTTCTCAATTGCTTATCAAGAAGGAGAAGGATGACAACAATGCCAACTAAGGTCATGCCGGCACAACATGCTTCCTTCAAAAAACCTTTTAGGTTATCAATGTATATGTTGAAAAGGGTAGAAAAGATGAGAAGCACAAAAAACTTTAGGGGCGAAATTTCGCCAATTGGCTAATTTTTTGTTTTTTGTTTTTAAATAAATTCACTATTTCATCATTTTTAGCCTCTAATATCTCCTATATTTATATAAAATGTGTTTTTTTATCATAATATTCGCCAAAATTTACAAGTTTCAGTGTAAATTGTATGATTCATATTTAATATTCGCCTACCTATATATGTGTGTTTGTTATTTTCAATCCAAAATTATCACCTAAAATATTATACTTAAATATACTATTATAATCCTTCAAAAATACCTAGATGAGAAGCATTGCTTTACTCAAATTTTACAATTAATATCTTTTATCCACCTTTCAATGTTCTTAAATTAAACAAGAACATTCTATATATAAATATAAAATATAGTTTTTAAAATTTTTTATTAATTTTTTGTAATACAAAGTTCATTAATATATAAATTCATAAATTTGTTTGTAGCTTGTTATTTTCCACTTATTCCACCTTACTCTTATTATTGATGCAAATTCCAAGTCATTATCATAAGCATATTGCTACATTTAGTGAATTTGTATAAGAATGTGATGCTAAAAATTCATAATATATTTATTTAATTTTTTTTAAATGTGAATATATGTTATAAATTTATAATTTATTTATTTTACAGTTTATTTATTTATTTTTTAATTTTTTTAATATAAAATCTAGGTTTTCATCCTCCCATATGGATAAATTTAGTTTATTTGTATCTAAGTATGAATATGTGTTAATCTATATACAACATGATATTTATGTTTTTTTTAATAATTTATTCTATAAATTTTAGTTTTTAATATTTTATAAAATTATTACTATTTTTAGTTTATAATTCTTTTAATATTTATAAAAATATTTTTTTCTAATTATATTTATTATTATTAATTTTTTATTATATATTTATATTAAAATATTTTATTAAACTTATTCTTAAAACAAAAAAGGAAGAACTATTATAGAGATTTTATAAACCTAAAAATATATTACAAGCATGTAACATATACGTAATTTCTCAATGTAAATTATGAGAAAATGGGGTAAATTTTTCGATTTTACTATAACCAACAAGTCAACCATGTTAATTTCTTGCTAGTGTGAAATCACATAAGTGTAAAAACTAATAGTACTTTTCCCTAATCTAATACCATGGTAGTAAGATCTTGCTAATTATTACTTACCTTTAAATCAAGACATTAGTTCTTTATCTTGAAATCAACATGTTAAACAAAAGGTATGGAAACATTCAACTTATCTAAGTAGCTTTCCTACATGAAATATACTTTTAACTATATGTTGGTGAGTATATTTCATAGCCCATTGTACCAATATAGAAAATCTATTATAAACCATTTGTTGTGTATCATCCATGCATTAAATACCATCATGAAAATGAGTATAAACAAACATAAAACATAGAGAAAAAAGAGAGACATCATATGCGTGGTTGACCCCATCCATGAGGCTACGTCCACCAAAGTTTGTTAGTCTTTATATTATTTCATCAAGAGAAATATTTATAATTTCGTGGCACAATCATTGTCAATCTCTTCCACCAAGAATACTCTCCAATTACTATTTTCCCTCTTAGTAAGGTTTTCTATTTAAATAGAAAACCTTTTCACATAAACATAATCCCCACACTACAAGAGGTCATTCCTGGTCTATACTTTAAAAAAAATATGGAACAATAACTAATACTAATCCAAATGCATTCTAAGTCCATCCGACAGCATACAAAACTGTTAAAATACACGGGGGTGAGTGCAAGCCAATGAGGATCACTTTTGGCATGTTAGATGCAATAGAAAACTAAAAAATCAGGCATCCCTCAACTTAATTGTATTTTTTGAGATACTTACACAAAATATCTTGCTTTGAGTAAAAAATTTGAAATGTAGGAAATTGAATCAGGTTTTTG
This sequence comes from Pseudotsuga menziesii, assembly GCA_001517045.1. NCBI lineage: Eukaryota > Viridiplantae > Streptophyta > Pinopsida > Pinales > Pinaceae > Pseudotsuga > Pseudotsuga menziesii. The sequence continues at coordinate 27,251 of LPNX010858008.1, forward strand.
AATATATAAGGTTTATGTCTTCAAAAATTTTATAACTATGTCGAGTTTCATTTTTTCTAACAGTCACTTTTTATTTTTTAGGAAACTGATAAGGTATATGTTTTTGTGGGTGCAGCCTTTGAGGGCCTAAATGATCCTTTTGGGATACAAAAATTTGCAGGCATGTAGAGAACATATAGCACTAGTGTACCTCTATTTTTTCAAAAATAAAATTAGTAATTTTTAATTTGCTTTTGTAATTATCTAAGTGATCATTCCTCGAAAATGGTACATCTTTTGTGGGTACAGCCTTTGAAGGTCTTAATGAACTAATCATGAAATTGGTTTTTTATAGAATGTAGAGGTCAGTGTCTTCTAGTGCACCATATAATTTATTTTTAAAACGATTAAGAATTGAAAAGGTTATGTAAAAAACACTAACAACATGTTTTTTGACTTAAGGAGTTAGGACACAATAGAAATTGAAAAAAATTAGGAAAAAATAATATTTTTTAATAAAAATTACATATTTAGAATATACAGAAAAAATGTTATTTATATTTAAGATTTCGTCATAAATGATTGTGTGTAGTATACCGTAATGAGTGCAAAAACAATGACTTCTTTAGAAACTGGAAGAAATTCCCAATTAGCTATGGTTTATCATATACCATAGCACAGGTTTGGTATTACCGAAGCAAATTCCAAACCATACACATAGGACTATTGGTGACATGCGAGCAAGTGAATTGACATGTTTAAATTCAAATTACATTTCCCGCCGTTATAGAATTGGAAAACGTGTGCACGTTATAGAACTACAAAACATGCACGCGTTATGTAGTTCTATAACACGCACATGCTTTGTAGATCTAAAAATCTAGCACTATATGCAATATATCAAATGTATGGATAATAGTTTAAAGGGGGTGTTGAAGGGTTAAGGGCCTAGGAGGATGTTGGAAGCTCAGGTGGGGATGGTTAATAGTTGAGAGGGGGTGGGGAAGGGTCAAGGGCCTAGGAAGATGTTGGAATTTCAAGTGGGGATGGTTAATAGTTGAGAGGGGGTGGAGAAGGGTCAAGGGCCTAAGAGTATGTTGTAAGTTCAAGTGAGTATGGTTAATAGTTGAGAGGGGGTGGGGAAGGGTCAAGGTACTAAGAGGATGTTGTAAATTCAAGTGGAAAAAGATGAATGGAATGAGAACATTATGGGTTACAAGGGAGAAGGGGAGTGCGGATTGAGAGGATTGTTAGGAGGAGGAGAGATGTTGAAGACGTATAGGGTTAGAAGCAGTATGTGAGACTTGAGTGACGAAGGGGGATAAGATGGAGGGGAGGACATGGGTGATGGTTTGATGAGAGAGAGGATTAGTGAATGGAAAGGTGGATATGGAGTATTAGAGGAAGAATAGGGTGTGTTGGAGGAGAGAGGCGAAGGAGGGGGAAATTGAAGATATGGGAATGAGATGCGATAAAACAGAGAATAGGTGTCATAATGAGGTAGGGGGTTGAGGAGAAGGGATAAGTTGAAAACATAGAGGAAGGAAGTGTAAGAGAGAGAGAGAGAGAGAAAGATAATGATGTGGAGAGAGTGTGAGAGAGAATAATATAGAGAGGGAGGAGGGGGAATGAGGGAGGGATGGAGATAGAGTGAAGTAAAGAGATAGTGAGGGAGCACTAGATGGTGTGTGTGTGTGAGGCAGGGTTGAGTGGATCAACACATCGAGATAAAGAGGGAAGGTTCACAGAGAGAGAGAGAGAGAGAGAGAGAGAGAGAGAGTGAGAGAGAGATGGTGTCCAAGACAGAGGGTGGAGGGTTGGACGATGGAGAGAGAGGGAGGTTGTGAAAGAGAGAAACATGGAGAGGGAGGGATACAAGTTGAGAGTGAGAGAGAGAGAGGATAGGTAGATGAATAATGCCATGAAGGGTTGGTAATTAAGGGAGAAGGGAGGGAGATATTGATAGAGGGAGGTAAATAGAAGGTCTGGAGAGAGGGGGAGACAGAGGGAGTTTGTGAGAGAAGGGGACACACAACAAACACACACACAGATTATGTGGGAGAGGGGGGGATGGGTGAGCGACAAAGGGAGAGGGTGAGGGGTGAGAAATAAAGAGAGAGAGTGATGGGGGAAAGGATATTGAGAGAGGTATATACAAGGTGCAAATAGATTATGAGATATGGGAAGAGAGAGAGAGAGAGAGAGAGAGAGAGAGAGATTATGTGGGAGAGTGGAAGGGAGGGGTGAGCGATAAGCAGGGAGGGGGCTTGAATGATAGAGAGATTGATATGGAGGGAGGGATAGTGAGGCATTTATATAGAAGGTGGAGAGAGAGTATGAGAGAGGGGGGGTGAGGGAGTGACACACACACAAAGATATATAGAGAGAGAAGGGGGAGGGAGACACACACACACACAAAGAGAGAGAGAGAGAGAGAGGGGGGGGGGGGGGGGGGGGGGGAAGGGTGAGTGATAGAGAGATAGAGTGGTGGAGGGAGTGATAGTGAGGGAATTATAGTGAAGGTGGAGAGAGGTTATGAGAGAGGGGGAATGAGGGAGGGACACACACACACACATATATAGAGAGAAATAGATAGATTGTGTGGGAGAGAGAGCGGGGAGGTGTGAGAAACAACGAGAGAGGGGGTAGGGGGAACAATAAAGAGAGAGTGATGTAGGGAGGGAGGTATAAATAAGTTGGAGACAGGTTTTGAGAGATGCGGAGTGAGGGAGGGAGACACACACACACATATAAATAGAGAGAGAGAGGGAGGTTGTTAGAGAGAGAAGGGAAAAAGACACACCTACATACACAGAGATAGAGAGAGATGGAAATACAAAGTCGGGGAGGACCAGTGAGTAAGGAATATAGGGATAGTGAGTATGGCACATGTGTAGCCATAGATTCTAGAAATATTATTTAGGGATTGAGTCTTTTATTTCCTCCCTTAACCATGTTGAGGCCTTAATGCCCATATATAATGTTCAAAAACTCTTCAAGGCATGTGCATATTTTCTTGGAGACCAAGAATAGCTTGAGTAGGTCATATGTGGTGCTTCAAGGAATTGTTCATTAACACTGGTGCCTCAAATATTCCATCATGGCTTAAGGTATGAACATATTCCCTCAAACACATCTCAGACGTCCCATACCTGCTGCTCAAAACCACCTAATTCCACTAACATCCATATTCATAGTCCAAATATACCTATGAGATGGAATGTGTGATTTTTAAAGGCATCCTTCCTATCCATGGATGCATAGAAGATTTAGTTAAGGCCTAAGGCCATAGTTTCCTCCCCTAACTATTTCCATGGCATTGAGATGGATACCTAGTGCTCAACAAATGATGATGGCATGCATATCTTGATTGAGATTCAAATGATTAACTTTCAACGTCATGTTTGGTCATTGGAGGCATCAACTTTGGCATTAAATGGTTAACAACATCCTTTAAGGCCTAAGGACCAAGTGTCGCCCCCCACCCATGTGAAGGGGCCTAATATCTATACTTATTGCTAAAAATGTTCTAATGGCACTAGTATCCCCATTTCAAGGTAAATGAAACCATGTAAGGATCTATTGAGGTTGTTTAACACATCATTCTTGGATCTAGATGGATAGAAACATCTTCTAGGGGCTAAGTCCTAGGTTTCCTCCCTTATTATGTCTAAGGTCCTAAGAAACATACATAGTATTAGAAACCACTAATGGTTCCCATATAACCATTCAAAACAAAACTATCAACATGAGAGGTCATCTATGGTGATTCAAGGTGTTGTTCATGGACCTTGAGCCCTAAAAGCTAGTTTACAACCTAAAATTAAAGATTTATGTACCAACCATGATTAACACCTTAACCTCCATATCTAATGCTTAAAAAAATCCTAATGGCATGGCCATATCCCAACTTAAAGATTGAGGATACCCTCAAGAGATCATGTGTGTTTGTTCGAGGTGTTGTTCTTGGCCCTATATGTCTATAGGATTCCTTTAGGGCCTAAGGAATAGGTTTCATCTGTCAACTATGTCTACAGATATGTTTCTAGCGCTAAGAGAATTCTAATGTACTGCATATTCTCTCTTAGATGCAAAATATCACATGCAAAGGTCCTATGTGTAGTTTGATGCCTTGTTCATGGACCTAAATCCTTAAAAGCTACATTTAGGACATAATTCTTGAGTTTCCTCCCTCAAGCATGGTCAAGGGACTATGACCCATACTTAGTTTTTAAAACCTCCTAATGGTGTCCATATTACAACACAGAGAAAAATTATGCTATTGGGAGGTTAGGCATGGTTGTTTGAAATGTTGTTCTTGATAATGCTAAAATATTACTAGAGGTCCTAAGTCTTGATGATGCAAACTATTGTTTTTATTCATTTCCCTAGCTATGCACTAAAAACATTTTTTGTGGTTCTCCATAACGCATGCACGTTTTGCTTCTCTAAAACGCGTGCATGTTTTTCTCCTCCAAAAAGCGTGCGGGTTTTGCTTCTCCATAACGCGTATGCATTTTTCTTCTCTATAACACGTATGCATTTTGTAACTATAAAACGCATGCATGTTTTGTAACTTTAAAACACATGAGCATTTTGTAACTATAAAACACATGCGCATTTTGCTTAGCCTAACCTACGTGTCATATGACATGTCAGACTTGAGCTTAACCAAACCAAGAATTACATAATGTGATCGCGTTGTGTTTTTTTGTGTCATGAGTGTGTTTCCTAGAAGTAGCATTGCATCTAAAAGGTCCCTCAACTTCTTGCACACACCCATGGTCAAAATAAGGATTGGCTTTCTATTAATAACTTAGCACAATCTCCACTAACAACTAAAAGTCATGATAATTAACCACGATGCAGATAGATGGGTTGTTTTCCCAAAGAGAGATCTGTGGCTTCCTCGTTGACCAGTAGTATTCAATAAATCTAGTTTGTATTCACATAATTGCAATAGTCACATAAAGTTATAACGTTCTCTATGACCATTCCTTACAAGGGATTGACATTTATACTCTATAACATACTCATTTTTAAAACTAAATAAGTCATATATTAAGGGAAGAGCGCATAGAAGTAAATCTCTTTATGTAAGTGTAAGAGTAAAATCAAACCTCAACTATACTAATATGGATTGGATATCTCTAGGATATAGTGGAATGATATGCCATGGCTGGGATTGATTTCCCCAAAGGAAATCTCCTAGTCCACTTGCGAATAAAATTAACAACTTTGCAAATAGAATAAACAACACAATAGAGGCAATCTATTGGCTTGGGATCAATTCTAATAGAAAAAATTCCCATAGCTTCACTTGAAATCAAATACAACAAGTAAGGAGATTTTATACTTTAATTCAGAGATGATTTTCATGGAAAACATCGAGCTGTACAACTATCTACTTGGTATAAATTAAAAACAAACAGAAATAAGACTTTAGATTGGGGATTGATTTTCAATGGAACACATCCAGCTCTTGACTGAGTATAAAAATAAACAAAAGGTACGACAAAAAACTACCAAGCTTCGGATCAATTTCCTCAAAATACCTCCTAGTAACAAATAACGGAATTGTAGACTCAAATCTTATATGTTATTTCATACATGGAAGAGGGTTTATAAAATGAAAACATAGACATCCCATTAAGAGTCAAACTGGATCTTTCACAACTGTCACTCAAATCACGCGTATAAAGCCATCATTTAAAAACCATGTAAAGACGAACACAGGCACAATAAAAGATGAAAAACGTTTTGAGCAAGGTAGGGCAGTAAAATCCATAACTAAATCACGGTTATCAATTCGTACACTCAGATCCAAACATTAAGAAAGGAAAATGTCGACGTCAAATCCAAATCCATTTTAGATGGAAGGAAAATAAAAACAAATTATCAAAACACATGCACCCATAACTTTCACCCAAATCGTAGTCATTCATATTGGATTTAAAAGTCAAGCTGTAAATCTAGATTTGTCCCAAAACGTAGACACATACTTAAATCCATGTCAACATGTCTAAATAAAAAACAAACCATTCCAGATATTTTTGGAAAACATTGGTATACATGTGTGTTCTAGATCTATGTAAACACAATGCAGACATACAATTTACTGGATCTTATCACACTCATCACACACTGTATCTTACAGATCTTTATAAGACATAAAGGGTATGCAAACATATCCAATGCAGTCTTAAATACATTTAGATTATTTTTAAAATAGAAATTGCAGGCATTTCAATATATATTCAGATCCAAACAACAGATCCACTCACCATTGCAAAGAAGGGTGAAAATCGCAAACATCAGATAGTGATTACATACCTCTTTTCAGATTCAAAGGTATTGGGAGAACAACAGATCCACTCACCATTGCAAAGAAGGGTGAAAATCACAAATGCCAGATCATGGTTGGCATACCTATTTTCAGATTCAAAGGTATTGGACAAACACTCCTTCATACACATGCTGAGATTGATCCAAGATTGAATTCATTCATGAGAGGGAAGAGTGCAGAGTCTATAATCAATGTTTCCTACCTATCATAGATCTCAGTTCAGATCGTCTTCCGTATTTTGCTTTGGCCCTATTTCAACATAGCTACCAGATCGAAAGGTTGGAAAAAATTGTTGGTCAATTTACCTGTGGATGTTGACAGTCTGACAAACTTTGAAGACTAAGCATAGCAGGATGGTACATACACAGAATGGCACTGCTTTCATCT
>LPNX010858008.1:37845-50694 GCA_001517045.1 Pseudotsuga menziesii
CATGTATACAAATGAGCACACAGGATTGAATATGATTATACACACAGTCATCCAAGATCCAACGGCTCACAAGATAGCCGAAAAGTCAACAGTGGAAGTCGAAGGCCGGCGGGTTCTCTATTATGAAATAACTATAACAAAAAATGATGAACAGGGCCGACAGGTTCGATAACTCATGAAGAAAAAAAAAACGCATGGAAAGGTACAAAGTATATGTGGCATATATGTGGAATGCAAAGAGACCAGCAATGTAACTGTCTTTTGATTAAGGAAAATGAAGAGTCTAGCACGGTTACGATTCGATGAGAAAAAACAAGGGTATAGGGAACTGTTTAATAACAATTATTCGAACAGTTGAGCATCTGTGGAATATGAAGAGTTGCGTACAGAAGATTTGAAGAGATAAAGCCAATAGAATGATAACATCACAAAGAAAACAATTATTTCATGGAATTCAATGCGTGACACCTGGGATATTCGACTGTTCCTCTTTTAAGGGCATACGAAGAGTTGTTCAAGTGGTGTGGCAGAATTGGCAGTCGATTGAAAAGGAATTCAAAAGAAATTTTTTGGGGGGAGATGAAGCGGTTTTTGATGAAATAAGTGAAGAAATTTATGAGAGTGTGTGAAGAAGTTCTGAGAATGAAACTATCGAGGTTCTGTAAGAAGACTGCAATGTTACCTTGTATATTGTGAGGAAAAATAAAAGGGGATCTGAAGTTAACATGAACAGATAATAACGGTTGCAGAGAAGAGGAACAGAGGAGCATGGAAGAGGATTGATCAGAAAGAAACAGACGAGTCCAGAGGTGAATGAGCACAGAAAGAAATGCAGCAGTAGTCATGGGTGGTAGGGTGGAGCAAGAGAGAAATTTGTTATCTGGGGTGTTGTAGCATCCGTCTGGTTGTAGCCAGAGAAACAGAGAGGACTTCTGTTTTCATGTTCAAGTCGGAGCTTGAACAAGTGCAAGTTGGTGCTTGTACATTTGGGAGTTGTTGCTTCCATTCAGTAGCAGCTGAAGAAAACTGAGGTAGCAGCCTAGTCTGGGTTGGAGCTCAGACAAAATAAAAGAATGTAAAAGAGGAGTTGGAGCTTGCCTTTCATTCTAAAGAAGAAGAGGTTTTTCCCTTTTGGGTTTCCTCATGAAAACACTGTGTCTCTTGCTCATTTGACGTGATTGGTTGTTTCTGTTAATCTATTTGCTGATGCATAAGCTGAACTCATTTTACAAACAAATCAGTAACATCAATGTTAAATCATTAAAATTCATAAAGAACTGATTCACCCCCCCCTCTCAGTTCACTAAGCTGTCCAACAAAAATATCCTCCCATCTTCAACAGCCGGCTCTAGAAGTAGGTTGTTAGCCTCCAGCTCCAGTTCTAATTTGTACGGCCTTGCAAACCTAGCTGTGTTGGTGCAATGGTGAATGGACACAACGGGACAATGAGGCCTTCCTTCTATCATTTCTATGCAATTGTCACTAGATTCTCTGTCAAATTTCTCTTGGCTATTGTTATCTCTACAATGCCCATATACACACACACCAACAAACTTTCCACACTCAGATGCGAAGTTTTGGAATGTGGTGAGCTCAACTAAACTTGGGTTCTTCAGAAGATCTGATATTCCTCAACATTTTCTTCCTCTCACAGGTCTCGGCTCATCTTCCATCTATATCGAAGAGCAAAAATCCCCACTTCGTTTGGCTCCTCCTTCCTCAAGTTCTGCCTTCCTACTTCACAACCTACACACTAAATAACAAGAACCCTTCTTGAAGGGGCCACGTGGCACAGCTGAACTTCCATGTGTGTGTGTTTACTCTCCATCAAGGGACAGATGGAAATTTTTTTCCAACAAGGGAACCATTTTCTCAATCCTCTCGAGGAGAGATGGCACCACCCACTCAACATTTATTAAATCTTCCCCATGCCACGGTTTCTTTCCAATAGATCCTTCCTATTCACCTCAAATAATTACTTTGGTTTAGCTCTTAAAAATAATGATAGGATTCACTTTATTTTTTATTAGAATATATATATATATATATATATATATATATATATATATATATATACTTGTTCAAAAATTGCATTCTTCCCTTTTCTATCTATCTATCTATCTATCTATATATATATATATATGCATGCATGTCATTATCTCCTAGATTTTTACATTCATATATATATATTTCTTTATGTACTAGGGAACTAGACATGTATTCTTAAAAATAAAAATGAAATTAGTCTTATATTAATAACTTTTAAACATAAGAATAATATTACAGGGGTATAGCGCTTCACTCTTCTAGTGAGGTGTGTTCTTATTATTCATAACAACTAGTTGAGGGTTTTAACCCACATAGCCATTTAGTTCAACCATAGTACCTTAAACCAACTTCATATTTCATTAAACTAAGACTTGGTTATGATACATCTTTTCGACATCGATACCTTATATGTACATAAAGTTAATTCTTGTTTACTAAATGTCGTGTTCATTCATAATTCAATGAGCATGTAAACATACATTTAGTTATGGTCATTAGTTTCCTTTTTCTACCTCATTGGTAGCTATTAGCCTTCCCCCTAGTGAATTCATCCACAATCATCATTTTTTAGTCGTGCACGCTTTCAGTCAGGCTTTCAATATATATTCAGATCCAAACAACAGATCCACTCACCATTGCAAAGAAGGGTGAAAATTGCAAATTCCATATTGTGATTACATACCTATTTTTGGATTCAAAGGTATTGGAAAAATAACATATCCACTCAGAATTGTAAAGTAGGGTGAAAATTACAAACACCGGATCGTGATTACATAATTTCTTTTGGATTCAAAGGTAATGGAAAAACACTCCATCATACACATGGTAAGATTGATCCAAGATTCAATTCATTCACGAGAAGGAAGAATGTAGAGTCTATCATCAATGTTTTCCTACCTATCATAGATCTCGACTCGGCTCGTCTTCCATATTTTGCTTTGTCCCTATTTTAACACAACTACTAGATCGAAAGGTTGGAAAAAACATCCTCCCATCTTCAACAGCCGGCTCTAGAAGCAGGTTGTTATGCTCCAGCTCCAGTTCCTATTTGGACGGCCATGCAAACCTAGCAGTGTTGGCGTAATGGCGAATGGTCACAATGGGCCTTCGAGGCCTCCCCATTATCATTTATCTGCATTTGTCACTAGATTCCCTATCATCTTTCTCTTGGTTATTGTTATCTCTACAACACCCATATACACGTGCACCAAAAAACTTTCCACACTCGTATGCGAAGGTTTGGAATTTGGTGAGCTCATCTAAAATTGGGTTCTTCAGAAGATCTGGTATTCCTCAATGTTTTATTCCTCTCGTAGGTCTCGGCTCATCTTCCAACTATACAGATGAGAAAATATCCCCACTCTGTTCGACTCCTCCTTCCTCATGTTCTGCCTTCCTACTCCACAACCTACACAATAAATAACAAGAACCCTTCTTGAAAGGGCCAAGTGGCACAACTAAGCTTCCATGTGTTTGTGCTTACTCTCCATCAAGGGACAAATGGAAATTTTTTTCCAACAAGGGAACCATTTCCTCAATCCTCTCGAGGAGAGATGGTGCCACCCAGTCAACATTTATTAAATGTTCCCCATGCCACGATTTCTTTCCAAGAGATCCTTCCTATTCACCTCAAATAATTACTTTGGTTTAGCTCTTAAAAATACTGATAGGATTCACTTTATGTTCTATATATATATATATATATACTTGTTCAAAAATTACATTCTTCCCTTTTTTAAATATATATAAATATATATATTTATCCATGCATGTCATTATCTGCTAGATTTTTATGTTCATATATATATTTATTTATGTATTAGGGCACTAGACATGTCGTCTTAAAAATAAAAATGAAGTTATTCTTAGCTTAATAACTTTTAAACATAAGAATAATATTACAAGGGTATAGTGCTTCACTCTCCTAGCGAGGTGTGTTGTTATTTTTCATAACAACATGCTGAGGGTTTTGACCCGCATATCCATTTAGTTCAACCATAGTACCTTAAACCAACTTCATATTTCATTAAACTAAGACTTGGTTCCGATATGTCTTTTCGACATCGATACCTTATATGTACATAAACTTATTTCGTGTTTACTAAATGTTGTGTTCATCCATAATTCGATGAGCGTGTAAAATACATTTACTTATGGTCATTAGTTTCCTTTTTCTACCTCATTGTTATCATGGTGACACCGGGTTAAGATTTACTAGATCCCTAAAGCTTTGGCAGCTATTATCCTTTCCCCCTAGTGAATTTGTTCCCAATCATCATTTTTTAGTCGTGCACGCTTTCAGTCTCCTAGCATTTTTAATTTCATCTATAGCTTGATGAGTCTAGGATTAGTACTTATAGTGTTTTTCACTTACACTTTGCCATTTGCAGTTGCGTACTAAGGGGATGTTACAAAGCATATAAAACCTTACACCTTAATATATGTGTAATAATACTAAGAAACTTAAATCAAAGGTGAATGTTATAATTTAAAATAAAATAAAATAGAACATAATATAAATAATAAAATAAATTAATCTTTTTAATTGAGATTATTTGAATATTAAGAAGTTTGTATTTAGATTTATTTTTCATTTTTCATTATAAAGAAATTAAGAATGATTTTATAAATAATGAGTAAATAAAAACTTAATTCCAAACCTATGAAGTGAGAAATAGATTAATACTACTTGTTAAAATAAATTTGTATTAATAATGTCTATATACTATATATGGTTATTATTTTCCTTATTAAATAGAAACTTGTGATCACAAAAAGCTTTGGATATTGCATATTTTATATTTACAGAAACATAATGTGCCAATGCCATTCTTTTTTTCGTTGGGAAAACCTTAACAATTTGTACTCTTTGATATTATGAATGGATTAAGAGGATAAACGTTTTCCAAAGTGGATTGGATGTAATTATACCATCTTCGTCTATCCATATCATAAGCTCTTTCAACTAGTTATCACAATTATAGTAATAATGTTTATTTTTTAAATTATATAAATAATATAAACCATGTTAATTGAATTTAGTTTGAGTAGTTGTAAGATGATAAAATGAAATGTTTCCAATAATCTAAGATTTACCTTCATTACTGTCCTTCAAATAAAAAAATAGCTATATGATTAAGAATAGAACTTTGTTGAGATCTGTTAGATCGAAGGGTGGATTCCAAGATAGAACCTATTGTTTTTAATGGACATGATTATGTTATATAGACCTTGTAAGAGAAAAGGACTACGACAGTTCATTAAGAATGCTATTGTTGATCTTGTGGATGTTGATGCTAAGTTTGATATCATCATTAAGAAGGATGAAGCTGTGGGTTAGTATCATGACCTATATTTCGAGGGAGGTTCACTTTCATAGAAGTAGGATCGATTGTTCTCATGGAATCTGGACAAAGCTAAAGACCGTGTTCAATAAGATAAATGAAGGTGAAGTAATGCATATAGAGAAAGAGTTGATTTCCCTAGAACTTATTTCCTTTGATATGATTGAGGACTATTTATCTCGTATCAAGGAGATACAACTGAAATAGGGTGAATGTTGAAAACATTTTCTAAATAAGGATGGACAACTCATTGAGCTAGTTTTGATGAATTCGAAGACACCATAGGATGTATTTTTTCCTCCATTTGGGATAATTGGATGTCATGCAAGAAAGATGGTAAGGATCTTACCTTCGATATTTGTTGTGATTTGATGATCAAGGACCAATAGAAGTTTCTTGAAAAGGGGAAGCTTGGTGGAAAAACCAGGCTCACTTAATGAAAAACAAGGTCAATCCAAACCTTAATGAATGCAGTCATATGGATCAATGACCATAATGTATCAACCAACCTACAAAAGGGAACACCAAATATTCTTCATCGACTAAGAAGGGTTGGAAGAAGAATACACGTTTATATTGCTCAAAGGTGGGAAATGTCAAGAAGAATTGTTGGAAGAAGATGAAGGACTTAGAACTAAAGTTCAAGCACTTGGAGGATAGTTCCTCAACTCGACAGTCGACCAATAGACCTCCTAAAAATTATACCTTCTCTATCAACACTTCCCAAGAATTACATGGCCACACCAATCATATTGAATAGATAGTGGACTATAGATGTACTCATCATATGGCTACATATGTGTCTCTATACTCTTCCTTAAGTGGTGCCCATGAAGAGAATATTTATGTTATTAAAGATTATGATCTCAATGTCACTAGAAATGGAGATGTCAAATGTCAATATGGTCGAATATCCAAGTTCTATCATGTATCTATCCCAAGAGCAAATATGTTGTCGGTTGCTCAATTGAAGAATAGTAAGAAGATTATTGAGTTTTGGTCAAATCATGTTATCGTAAAGGATATGAGGCTTAGGGTAGAAACTATTGCTTTAGGGATATTGGATCCCAAAGATATACTTTATAAGTTATGTGACCCCCCTTGAATGTTTCTCAGAATACTAGAATGATTGTACTCGTCGCTTAAGCAGATGACAAAATTCGAATTTGTCATGAATGACTTAGTCATCTCAACTTTCAAAGTATGAATATTATGGTAACTCAAAATATGATTACTCGTCTCCCAAAGACCATTCCACCTGATGGATTTTGTAAAGGATGCATCCTTGGGAAGCATTATCAAGCACTCTTTGATTTAGGAAAAATGTGGTGTTTAGAAGAGCCACTAGATCTTGTCAACAATGATCTCCGTTGTATGAACAAACCATCATTGACAGGTGTGAAATATATTTTGACATTTATTGATGATTTCTATTGATTTAAATGGGTCTATTTATTGAAGAATAAAATCCAAGTCTGTGAAATATTTAAGGAATTTAGGGCATGTTGCCACCTTTCACACACCCGGAGGTTAAGCGCAGTAGAAATATTGAATCTGCTAGGTGTGTCGTTGGGGGAAAGTCTCGATTCAAGTACTATCACTTGATCTTAACTCCTTTATTTAGGCCAAAATCCTAACAAATCCAAGGGAATGGTCTCTAAGAAAGAGTTCAACTAAGGCTCTTTATATTTTAGTTATTACTGACAAAATTGAGTTGTTTTAGGAGTTTTTTGGTAAATAATTCTATTGGAAGACTGATGCAAAATTGTTTAAACGTTCAACAGTGTATAACATGAGTATGTAAAGATTAATATTGATAAAATTGATAAATAGATGAAAATAAGATTGTTATGTACTCATATCAGTGACAAGTGGAGTAAAAAATGCTGTTGAAAAGGAAATGTTTTGCAATGTGTCTTGGTAAGTTTTAATTATTAAAGGTGAGTTGATTTAAGGGAAGGGGGATTCTCGATAGAATTATGAAGTACTAAGAATATTTCTAGATAGATGAAAAAATTTGGTTCCTCACTTGGAAATGTGGGATGAATCAAATTCTCATAGAAGGTGTTCAACACTACACCAACAAGGTTGTAGCCTAAATATATCTCGAGGTCACTATTCAATAGTTCCTGCTTCCTTTGAGAAATATGCCCAATAATGTCAAAAGGTGTTGTGCCAAATTTTCACAATGTTTAAAAGGTTGTTGATTTTATTACTGTGAATTAATTATTTAAATGTGAAGAATTGATCAGTGCACATTCCTTCTTTTGGTTATCCCAAAAATTAGGGCGAACCTGCAATGGAAAAGAACATACACCAGAATGTCAAAATGTTTGTTCCAATTGTATATTGAAGTAAAAAATATTGTGGCATCAAAATAAAAACTAAATCCTAAAAGAATCCACAAGTTATGTGTCACTTTCTGATCATCCACCAATAATCGACAAGAAGCCTTTGGTTGGTGGAGAGAGCATACTTCGTGGAAACAAGAGAGGAAACAAAATTATTTAAACAATTTAAAACTTGGAAACGAAAATAAATAACTAACTAAACAACCTTCAAACAAAGAGGACTATTTTTGTGTGATTGTTAGAAAAATTCAAGCGATGAAAGAGACGCTACCAATCCCCCCAAGGGGGATGAAGTGTGGGCAGTGTGCAGCCCACTTTATTTATTTATTACTTATGATTATAGTATGATAAAAATGAAATTAAAATATTTCTTAGACCCTATAAAACAGGTCTAAATATTCATACAACTTTATGGAGTGAAGGGGAAAGAAGAAGAGGGTAAAACTGAGGGTTTTTTTATGTCTTGAGAAACCCAAAACTCTAATTCTAAGAAAATATTCCTCCTTTTTTTCTTTGGTCCTGATAAAAAACAACAATTTAAATTATTATAATATAATGGAATGAATGAATAAAGCATAAAAACTAAAACTAATTTCAGTACTTGCAAAAGATTGAAAAATTTACTAGTTTTTAAAGTACCGAAATGACAACTTTAGACTCAGCAAAAGATGATTATTTTTAAGCACTTATAAATCTAAATGATCTGATATGCTAAAAAATTAAATTGAAATTATCATGCTTTCAAATTAGATCTATCAAATTTCCATATTCAAACTATGTAACCGAAAACAGGAGAGATAATTCTTTTGAGAAGATGGAAAGCAACTTGAAGCCTCGCTTGATCTTCTTATGAAAAATTTGGAGACCCTATAGAAATAAGATAAAACTTGGGAGATTGAAAAAGAAGAAGAATAGACAACTTATTTCAACTCCTCCTTTGAAAATTTAACGTGCAAAGCAAACTTATGAGAAACCCCTGCATAAAAAGTTAGATCTAGTGTACTAAAAAACATGAGATGAGAAAGAGTTGAAATACAATTCAATATGAGAAACTACTCTCCTATATCTTGAAATCAAAATACCAGTAAGCAAGTTACAGCCGTAAATTCCTACTCTATGTGTCTTAGGATGAGTTCAAAGCTATATATAATAGCAATTTAAACAGAAAGAAGAAATTCAGAAATTTAACAATGTCACCTTAAATATTCACAAGAAATCATCTCATAAGACAAAGTGGACCTTGAATGTCTGCAATTTTATTCATCAATATAGAAACAACACAAAATTACATAGGTTATTTTCATCATCCTCAACAAAGGAGGAAAACCCTGCTTTTATAGCCATAGGAGAGATCAAACCTCAGGGGGGTGCTTTTCCTATCTGGAGAGGAGGTTTAGGATGTTTATAAAAGCATGGGAGGGAGGACTAAGTGTTGGGAAGGAAAGATCCCACCTCACAGGATTTGAGCCACATGTCTAAGGAGTCCTCCACCTCTCCCAACCACCTCAACCGCATGGGGAATTGCACCCTCCTTGTGGAGAATGCGCCCCCTTTAGTGGGGAGTTGTCTGACACCTCATAGAGAAAGTTGGAGATTCTTTATAGGCTTATAAATTCCCCCAAAAAGGTCCTCAACCAGACTGCCACCTCAGAGACAAGTCCTAGACAAGCTGCCTTTGTTTTAGGATTGGGTTTTTCTCCTATTTTTCCATTTATTTGACCCTCTGAGCCATTTTGGAGAGAAAACCCAAATTAATAATTGCAAATTACTATTTTGACTCTCAAAAGTGGGTTTAGGGGTTAAGTTAGGTCCCTGTCTCAAAAAATGAGCATCCACATGACCCAAATGGATCCCTAGGCCCAATTTTATGACATTTTGAAATATTACAATTAAAATACACCTTATCAATGATTTGATTAAAAAAATTAAAAAACAAATAGTAAGGGGGACTTATCGGATGTTCACGAAACTCTGAACATATCACTAGCATGGTATAATACATAGACCCTAGGATTTAATAACCTTTATGAGAAAAAATTTACCAAAATCACCATCCCAACTTTGGAGGATTTTGAGTGAAAAACTTGAAAATTATATGTTGCTTAGAAAAGCAACAAGGGAAAAAACTCAAGGATGATGACCTTGATGACCAATAATGATAAGGCCAAACCTTTTACATAAAAAAACCTCATTCTATTTCATTTATTACAATTCCCTCAAAAGGGTGTGAACATCCAAAAGAGGCCACAACTGGCCCTGATGAAACCATGGAACTTTCAAGCACTAAGTAGCAACAAGTGATTTGTTCCAATCCTTGGTGGCTCACTTGGAAAGACCCCTAAGTGAAACTTAGTGGACAACATATGGCTCCAACTATGTGATGTGCACTCGAATGTGAAGTGCATCAGTCCCATATACATGTAAATAAATGAAAAATGAAATACAAGTTGCACTATAATATACAAAAATAAGGTACATTAAACTATGATACATAAAATAATATACAGAAATATGGTACATTAAACTATGATACATAAAATAATATACAACAATAAGATATGATACAAAGTAAATGGTTTAGAAGAGTCATGATAATTCCCTCTTGGGCATTATATGGGATCATTGAAGAATAATTTCCACTGTTGCCCAATCACTGCTAAGAGCAACTTTTCTCCTTCCATAGTGTTGAGAAGGAATGAATTTGTGCCAGCTACGTCGTAGATGATGAATGGCCCCATCCAGAGGCTATCAAACTTCCCATGTTTTCTTGGCTTCTCCCTTCATTTATCCCATAATAACACTGTATCTCCAATCTGAAAGGACCTCGGTTTTGCAGACTTGTCAAAAGTTCTTTTCACCTTTTCTTGGTTCCTTATACTTATTCCCGGAGAATTTTTTCGGTTCTCATCAAGCTCAATGATTTGATTGATCCTGTTAGGCATGGAATCCTCCTCCATTTAATATTCCTAAAGCATATTCATGGCAGGAATTTGAAGGTATACTGGTAAAGAGACAGTCAAACCATATACCAATTCGAAAGGAGTCTTTCTAGTTGCACTTTTCATTGTTATTCGATCATCCCAAACTGCATATTTTATCTTACTATCCCATGACTTCTTCTTATTTCCAATTTTTTTATTAAGGATGGTCATTAAGGTTTTATTGCTTGATTATGCGAGTCCATTTACATGGGGATAGTAGCTGGAAGAAGGGGATAGGACAATGTCGTATTTGAAGCAAAAAAATGTGAACTCTACTAAATGGAAATCCTTAGCATTGTCGGCTTTTATTTTGGCGGGAGCACCAAATCTAGTGATGATGTTATTCTCTATAAAATCCATAACAATTTTATCAGTAGCCATTTTGGTGGGGATATCCTCCACCCACTTAGTAAAATAGTTAGTTGCAGTTATGATCCAAGAAAACCCATTACTTGAGTTGTCTTTGAATTGTCCAATGAAATTAATCCCCCAATGCTAAAAAGGGGCTAACACCATAACTAGATGCAAAGGCAAGGCTTCTAACCTTTGATTTCCCGTGAATAACTGCCATTCCTGACAAATCCTAAAAAATTTGTGAACATATGCAAATATGGAGGGCCAATAGTAACCTACTCTAAGGATCTTGTGGGTTGTTGTATTTGCCGCATAATTCCCACCACAAAATCCTGAATGAAACTCTATCAAATGTTGTTTAGACTCTTGCTAATTTACACATCTAAGGATTATTCCATCAGGATTTATCTAGCCCAAACCTTCTTGAGTTATGAAATATATGACGGATTTTAATCTTAAGTATCTCCTTTTGTGACCTTTGATATGTTCAAGACATGTAATATTTTGCAAAAAGAAAATGATCTATGAATACCAATGGTGATCTAACCATTGAAGTTCTAGTGGAAAAACAGCTGTTGATGGATCATTCTGGCAAACCATCCATAAAGGCTATTCATTTCCTTAAGCTAACATCTTGGCTAGTACCTTTGATTAATTTTCTAGCCCTGATCTCTAGATCATATTCCTTGATTTTAGAGACCCACTTACCCCTTATGCCTAAACAATCTTGTTGAACAAATATATATTTTACTGCTGCACGAGGTACATAAACAATTATTTTTGAATAACCAACATATGTTCTGAAATGTTTTAATGACTTTATCAAGGCACAAGCTTTCTTTTCCATGATTTTATATTTCAATTCTTAATCCTACAAATATCAACTCATGAAAGTGATGGGTTGCTCACATCCTTAATTGTTTTTATGGAGAAAGAACCCCGCGATAGTACTTTCAGAAGAAAAGGAGAAAATCAAGAAATATTGAGAATAATCAAGGCTAACCAAAGCTGGTGATCTGGTAATTGCATCCTTAATGCATCTGAAAGCTTCTTGAACCTCATTGGTCCATTCAAACTTAGCATCTTTCTTTAACAACTTCTTAGTTGAACACATATTTCATTAAATTTCAAACATTTCTATTATGTGGACTTCAACCACTTTGATTGTTTTGTAAATCTTTAAAATATTCTATTAAATCTAGAAAAAATAACTCAAATAACTATTCCATTAAATGTGGAGAAGTTAATCATGAGAACTATTTCCTCAATAAATATTTTATATTAGCATGCATGCATTCAAAAGAAAATATTACATCTATTTAGAAGTAGATGGGTAGGCCATAAATCATGATGAACCTATGAATATCCCTAATTTCCTAAATGTTAATATATTTGAGACATTGAGATATATTATATATGAATCATCCAATGAAGTTGTACACTCTTGGAGATGACCAAAGTAGTACACAGATCTGTACTATCAAAGTAGTACACATATCTATACTATTACAAGAGGTTCTCTATCTATATTGGAGATGACCAAAGTAGTACACAGATCTGTACTATCAAAGTAGTACACATATCTATACTATTACAAGAGGTTCTCTATCTATATTGGAGATGACCAAAGTAGTACACAGATCTGTACTATCAAATTATTTTATATTTCACAAATTGAAGGAAAAACATGAGGACTTCATCTTAAAATTAGTTTTAGTAATGTCAAACCAACAAGTAACCATGAACATGTCAAACACAAGATTGGTAGGT
>LPNX010858044.1:0-38230 GCA_001517045.1 Pseudotsuga menziesii
CATGGTGTTCTCTCTCTTGAGGTATGTCTTGATTCAGAGTTAGTAGTGTCATAGCTCAATGGTTTGTACCATGTTAGAGATCCGACGTTATTGAGGAGATTCTTACGCGTGAGATTGCTAGAACGACAATTTGAGAACATAACATATATACACATTCCAAGAAATTATAATCAAATTGCTGACTCATATGCTAACTATGTGTTAGATTGGCGTTTGTTTCATTCATCATAAATTAATCATAAACACAATTTTTACACATGTAAATAAATAAACCGATCACCATAAAAAAATTTTATATATCAAAAATGTGGTAATACATAGTGTCATAATACAAAATTGGGGCTTTGAAAGCCACCGTCATATACATGGTAGTACAAAATAGATACACTCCCAGGTGTCTAGTCCTGTGGAGGTGGAAGAGGGTTGTGATCATGATATGTCACTACGGCTCTAGTTAACCATGGGAATAAACACACCCATGCGCGTGGTACACCCACCACCTGTCTCTGCATAGCCTCAGGCAAGTCCTCAACTTGCGCCATGGGAATCCTGTGAGTAAGTCGCACGAAGTTGGTATGGATGCTTTGGAGCATTCGCTCCGCATCCACATTGGTGATATCGTCTCCTCTTCCCCTCCGTCTATGACGTGGGAAGCCCTCTGGTCGTCGTGGTCCCACATCTGCACATGAATGGTAGATGTCATTATGTATTGTCACCAAAAAACATGTCTTTTTGATTCCATTAATCAAGAAAACACAAAAAATTAAATAATTCAAAAATTTTAAAAAGAGTAAGGGTCGAGATTCATTACCTATGTCTCCATATGCTGATCTTGGTGGTAATGGCATGTCCGGATCTCCCCAGAAATCTATCCCTACATAAGGGTAGTCATCTATGGCAACAATCTGTCATCGCCACCATGGAAAAAAGTCTACTGGATAAGGGTTGGCCACCCTACCACCCCCCAGTCTGCGCATCGCGTTTTCCCAATGTCGTTGGGCCGGATCTCGAACCCCGTGGAGAGGAACATCCACTCTGGGGCTCAATCTTGGAACACGCTCGAAGAAAAACGTGCTCAAGATGCTGTTGAACCCGAAGTTTCTTATCCTACCTGCCTTGCACTCACTGAGTTGATGTTTCAGGTTGCTCAGTAGTGAAGTGCTCCAGTCATAGATGGTCGGTGTCATACAATCCACCGCATAGAACATCAGTGGCCAAGAGGCCTGATGGAGTGATGCTAAGCCTGCTATCCTGCCTAGCGTCAGTAGTATGGCCTTTAGGCCCAGCACCTGTATAGCGTTGGTGGGAACTTGGCTCCCCACCTTCTTAGTCTCTGGGTAGCAGTATACAGCTATGTACTCATCGATAGTAAGCCCATGACCTGGCCTCCTCGAGCACGAAGGTTCACCATCTCCCCTCGTCTAGATAGACCTGTGGTAAAGTATATATCCTCCACCTCAATGGTGAGGGACATGCCGTCTATCCAGAAGGACTCTGAGTCTGGATCCCAATAGTCTACCAGCATCTGTAGCAGTCCTGGTTTGGCCCTCAAGCCACCTAGGCACCAAAACTTGTAGAGTCGACATCTTCTTAGAGCTTCTTGAGCCATTCTGTCAGCCCTTACTGCTTCCTCTACTTCACCATGCTTGTGTTCACGCCACTCTAGCACCATCCTGCATGAGAAATTGACCAAATGTCCATTAGATTCTTGTAAATCCTTTTGCACGGCATCATACGTGGCTGTTTTGCAAACAGCCGCGTATGTACGCGGTTTCCAGCCCCTTTTCCGCGTATAGCCAGCCCTATACATGGAAAAAGCCTCGATACCCGCGTGGGCCACAGCGCTCATGTAGAATTGGCCTTAAAAAACTCATTTGACCATGAAAACTTGTAAAAATTATATTGAAATGCAAGCAAAGAACATGAGTAATTACTTGGAAGAAACTGTTGTGAATTCCGCCAGCTGGATCTCCTAGAATTTGCAGTTGAAAATCAGAGCTCCAATGGGTAAAATTTTCAAATGATTTCTATTTTTTACTATTTATAGAAAAAATTTCAAATATTTGAAAACTTTTACCTCCTTTCCTATAGTTCTGACTGTTTCTAACCATTTTGGACCATTTCTGACCTAATCTGTGATGTAGAAGACCGTTTTCAGCACCAATTCAGCCTGTGGATTGACCCGTTTGTACTGATCTCAGGTATAATGTCTACACTGGCATATAGGTTAGGTTCACCATCGTTTGCATTTTGCATGACCTTATGACCATGTCACTATGTCCTTAGGTACGAACCCACTCTATTATGTCACAGAACCTTCTTGCTGCTATAGAAGTGGGATGATATGAGTGGTAGAGCCTCACCTTACATGGGTACCCTAGTTAGCGCCTTATTTTCATTTGGTGCCCATGTCGATGTTTCCCCCTTTAGGGTGTGGGAGTCCATTGTATAGTATTTCCATGACATTTAGCAAGAGCCTCATACTCCTCTTGATCTTATGCTGGCCGTGATCCCCCGGACTCCTTTGTATCAAGTTGTGGATGCATTATCATCAGCTTTGCCTGTCTTATTGAGCTTTATGTCGGCTCCCTTGACATTGTGTTTCAGCCATATAGCCCGAGCTTGTCTCATGTCTAGCCATGCAGAGCCTTTCTTTATATCCTTCGCAGCTTGATTCCCTTTCTACCAGGAGGGGATTTTCCCCCGAGTGTCGATATCCTACACATGTATCCTTGCATTGAGCATAGGTATGTTCCACTGCTTGGAACTAGTTTGTTTTCCCTCATGACACTCGTCTCCTCCTAGTTTGTAACTATAAATCTAGTTTATTCTTTTTTCAAGATTTTCAAATAACTGAAAAAGACCAAAAAAATCAAAAAACCAAAAAGCCGAACAAGAAAAGATATTATCTTTGGCAGTTGTTGAGTCATGTTTCCTTCGAACAGAGCACTGTATATCACATCCATTGGTTGGGTTATAGTTTGACTTTAGGAGCTGTACTCGTTTATCTGAGTTTTATCTCCACCGACTGGTTATGCTTCCAGTCCCTATGGAGCCTCTATTGATGCCTCCTGCGTCATAGAGATGTCCCAGTTTGTATATCGAGTCTATGCTACCTTCATTCAGTCACCATATGCCGTTATGCTCTTGTTCGAAGGAATTTGAAACCTGATTCGGCCATTCCTCAGTTATCTTGACTTTGCATGTTGGCTATTCCCGGTACAATTACTGGTTCGTGCACCTTATGATCGAGTCCTTCCACATTATACAGCCTTGTGGAGTACCTCGTGTTAGATGATGGGGGATGCCCTAATGCCCTCCTTCGAGCGGATTTCATCCCATCGAATTCAGATCATTTATTCTAGGATTGGAGCCTAGAGTCATTTTGAGTGCCTTGAGACTTGCAGTCATCAGTGGCAAGTTCTCTCGCCATCGATAGTTTTGGGAATACATCAATGTCCCCTGATCGATGGATTCTCTCAAGTGTTCGACCTCAACACATTTATTCACACTTGTTAGTTTGCACTCTAGTACCTTGATTCCCATTTTCATTATTGGTGGGTGATCTCGTGTCTATTAACGGTATACATAAATGACCGGTAATCAGACAATGGACTACTATGTTCGACTTCGACACCTCTATTCGCATAGTAGGACATGTACTCGTAGTGGTGTGTGTAGAAGACCTTCCAAATTGGTGGCATCCACTATATGCTACCTCCTTGATCGTGCCAGTTTTCATGAGATTTCAGCTCTCGTGACTTGTTCCAGTATGTGTCAGACATTTCCAACCACTATGGAGATCTTGATCTATTGTATATCTTCATCCTTTGTGGAGCTCATGGTCCTTTGTATATATTCATCATGGAGATTCTGATCTATGTATATTGTATGGGGCGATGACCACATATGTGTTATCATGTTTCATGCCTATTCATAGCCATTGTACTCTTATGTATCTGGGACTGCTATATGTATTTGCAGTTATATGCAGAGTTGTATTATTGTACTATGCTGATTGGGTGGCAGGTCTTCCATTTGGGTACCTTCATCACTTCACTTCTGGGATGGACTTATAATGTATTTCGGCCATGGTATAACCCCTCTGATCTCATACATTAGGGGGCATCTGTTATAGAGGATTTCACCACACCAGGTGAATCACACATTGTATGGCCTTCCCCTGTCTCGCTGCAGACTCATTAGCCCATATGGACCACTTTTTGTCTTTTGATGTATCCTTGACCATCCCTAAAAACATAAGAAAATTGATATACGCAGCTTTTTCCCCGATAACCGCGTACATACGCGGATATTCCCTCTATAGTCGTGTACATCGGGATGTGTACATAATCCAAATCCTTTTGGAGCATTCCTTGACTTGGATCCGACTCATATGACTCCTGGCCTTCCATATGCCTTGAGATCGCACGGATTCGACCTTTCAGTATCCCTTTGAAAAGCTATATAAGGAACCCATTGAGACATTGAAATCATAATAGAGAATTGAGAGTAACGAAACTATAGTCCGTTGTTTCCAGAACTTATGCTTGAGTCTGTATCCCTTTGTCCCTTGGAGCACTGTTGTGTTCTTCCCAAGCTTGCCTTTTGCTAGTGAGCTTGCTATCGAAGTGATGGAGGCCCAAGTGGGGGATTCAGTTTCTCCGGTTCGCAGACGTGCCGTCAGAGGTTTTCACTTGTAATCTCTGATTCATATTAATAGAAATATCTTTTCCTGTCCAGTAATGTGTATTTGAATGAATATTGTATCCATTGGAATATGTCAAATGCTTTACATTATTGATTATATATGCTAGAATAGATCTAACACCATGAAATATAGTATGCTTGTATTGTTTACTTGTTGTTGAGGACGTGCTATAACAATTCAAGCTGAAGATTGGAAATCTCAACGGGGATCTACTTCAACCGTCCGGAATAAGGTACGAGGTTCGATCCTTTAGTGTTATACATTTTATTTCTATTGCATATTGGGAAAGATTGATTTCTGGAGTCTAGCTGTCTGTTGTGGTACCCCAAGCCATAGGAATTTCTCTCCGTAACAGAAGGTAGCTTCAGTGTTCTTTAGCACAAAGGGCATCACTCGATATGCAAATGTTCCCCAAGGGTTTGTAAACACTGTTTTTTATCGGTCTTCCTTTCGGATCTGAATTTGGTTATATCCGGAAAAACCATCCATTGAAGAAAATACCTCATATCTGGCACATGCATCAATGATTTGGTCAATGAATGGGGTTGGGAAGTTATATTTAGGATAAGCTAGATTCAAATCGTGAAAGTCTGTACAAATGCAGATGGTGCCCTGTTTGTTTTTTATGAGGACAGGGTTGGAAACCCAAGTGGTCTATGCGATGGGATAGATGAAACCAGATGTGTGTAGTTTCTTGATTTCTTCTTTCACCGCAATAGCTTTGGAAGGATGGATGGGCCATTTCTTTTGAAGAACAGGCATAACATCAGGCCAGTTATCGATTTGGTGTTCAACAATGGATGGATCAAACCTCGACATCTCAGTATAAGACAAAGCAAAGAGGTTGCAGAACTCTTGAGAAAGCACTTTATAGGAAGTGACTTCTTCAGAGGAGCAGGATGCCCCCAGCTTGATCTCTTCAATGATCTCCGAGTTGGTTGAGATGTTGATCTTGATGGTAGGTGATATATTGGCCATTTTCCCTTCTTCAAAGGCATCTAGTGTTGGAATGGGGTTTTTGAACCAGTCAAATTTCTAGTGGATGAATCCTTGGTCTCAATTGAAAACTGGTAAGATGACGACACAAGTTCTTCGGGGACGAAGAACAAGCAGTGGTGCATATCATTCCAAGGTTATTTAGGAGCAGTTAAGGCCTTGAGAATTTCCTTGTTGTTATTGAAACAATGATTGGATAACGCTGAGGGATCATCAATGGTTTTAGAACTGGAAGGGTTGTTGGAGCTGGATACCATGTAAAGAGTCACGGTGTTTGAGGAAGGAACCAGAGGGTGGATCTCCTTGATCACAATGATCTTGAATTCAAGGGAGTGTTTTCAAAGATTACTGACAGAATTTTAAAACTCATCTAAGTCTTGGAGGTTGTGAGAATAATGCCCATACAATTCGCAAAGGGCACATGCATGGTTTGTCCTCAAAGACTTGTTTTTACTGTTGGTGCACTTGGGAGGACGACCACCAGAATGTTCTCTATTGTATCCATGGAATTTAAGTGTGTGTGAAGGATGGGTATTTTTGGATAGTTTTGGGTTGCACGACCCTGTACATTGCACACAGGGCATGGTGGAGTCTACCGAGGTTTGGATACCGCTTTAGCGTTTTTTCCCCTAGCCTACTTTGGGTGAGGCAAGGTTGGTGCAGGTGTGGAAGGTGGTTTGTGTGGGCTAGGAGGGGGGTGTGTCTCAACCCCAATGGATTGAATGGGAGTCAACACAACTTGGGGCATTAGATTTTGAGAGGGTCATTCAAGGTAGCCCATAGGAATCCCCAACGTAAAATTGGGTAAGTTAAAAGTAGCCATCACTGGCTTACTCACAATGCCAGATGGGGGGAAAAGGAAGGGAATTGTATGGACTGGGAGATAGCCCTAATAATTCTATAGTGACTATATCTGAGGCTATAGCTATAGATGGGGTTGTGACTATGGATGGGTTTGTGGCTGTGAATGGAGCTACAACTACGAATGGATATGCATATGTGGATGGGGTTGTGGATGCGGATGGAGCTGTGGTTGCAGATGGAGCTGCGAGTGTGGTTGGGGTTGCAAGTGTGGATGGAGCTATGCCTTTGGTTGGGGTTTGGGTGCAACGGTGATGGATCAGAGCATGCACAAATCTGCAGTCTCACTTGGTGTCGGTGGAGGTGATACCAAAGGGAAGGAATCTATCATGGAAGTGTACGCGAACAAGCCAAGGCCTGCCGCCAACAATGGGGGGTGGATGTGTTGTGGAAGGAAGTATCAACAATAGGAATAACATTGGATGGTGTGGTCAGCCCCTGTGGATTGTGGCAAGTTAGTTGGTCCACCATCACAATATTCTTGTCATGAGGGAACATCATAAGGTAGAAAACAATGGATTCCACGACTCTCATGGCATACATGTAACTCCTTCCTAGGAGAATATTATAATCCAACTGTTCCTTGAAAACTTCTATGTTGATCAACACCATTTTACCGGCTAATGATATGGGGATGTGTGGAAGGATTCCATGAGCTTTTGTGGGGTGTCCATGATAGGTGCGCAATGTATTAGTGGACAGTTGGCAAAGAGGGGATACGAGTTTCTGCCAAACCAACGTCAACATGACACATGTGGATTCCTCTTCATCAATAATACATCGATGCATGACCAAATTATGAATTGATACCAGAATCTGGAAGGAAATGGTTGATGGAATTTAGGGCTCTCTGTTGTCCAAATCAAATGTAATCATTTTGGACTCAGAGGGATCTATGGCATCAAGTGTGGCCAACAATTATTTTCACTATGGTGGGCATGTTTTCAGCACTTCTAAAGTGAGCATGGACGTAGGTGACTGGGAAAATTCATTAACGATTCTATAGTTCACTGCAGCTTTAGCCATGGCATTGTTGGAAATCCACCACACGGGGAATCATGGTCCCCGGGCCGCCCCATCAAGGGAGATGGGGGTAAATGAAGGGGTATGGTGGTTGTGTTGTATGAGGATGCTATTGATGAGTCATTGGTTTTAGTAGTGGATCCATACTAATTTCACCGAGTCTGGAAGTTGACCTCTTCAGTTTTCATGGATAACAGGTGATGAAACCTTATCTCTATAGGCATGGCCGTGGTGGGGGCTGCAGGAGCCAGTGGGGTCATAGGTGCGGTTGCTACCAATCCTTGGAGTGGTAACATGTTATGTAGAACCATGGGTGGAGGGCTTGGTGGTGTTGGACTAGTTTGAGCTAGAACTGCCACATTGGTAGTGGGCTGAACTTCGTTTCGAAGAACCTGCTTGGCACGACCCATGAGGGTGCATTCGTGTTGATCCTAGATTTGTTATCATTTTTGGTAGTTAAATTGCTTATTTAAACATATTTTTTATTACCTTTTTGCATATTTTATGTCACATAGATCACTATTCAGCCTAGGTATGTATGAATTTAAGTTTTATATAAAATCCATTTATTATTATCATTTTATGATTTTATTGATTAAAATTGACATTATTAAAGCACATTTGATATATTAATTGATTTGTATATTTTTTTGCAGGTTATATAATATTTTTGGATGAATTAACAACAAGCACGCATTCAACTTTCCATGTGCACAGCACGTCCAAATCGTCATCCAACTCACTACGCAAAACTCGTTTGTAGGTTTCCAGGCATTTAAATATTGTTACTGTAGACCATAGTTTTTAAGTGCACCAACAAACAAATATCGCATTCATCCTAGATCTACGCCAGCATATCCAGCTCACAGTATAGCCTGATGTTCATCTTTTTGTCCATATCGCTAACCAGACTACGTGCTGTTGATAATTGATTCTAGGCATTAAAACATAAAACAATTTTGCAATTGACCTGTTGTCCACGCTTCTGGGTAATGAAGCTTACATTCTAGATGATTCTCTAGCTTGCATCCTCCTTCATCGACACCTCGCAAACATTCCACGCATTGGGTCGATGTGCGCTCTCCTCTATCCAACACCACTCCACCTGCTACGCTAAGGAAGGAGTCATGCGCCACATCTGAGAACGAACCACATTGAAGAGGGATCCTATGCATTACACCATCCAATGAAGAAAGTCGATGCACGCTAAAGGAGGAAGAGCCTGTGCATTAGAGTTTTATCAGTTAAACACCTATATAGTTCACTAAATTTAGAGAGCAGTCGACCACTAAAGGGTTGACTTGCTCATCTCTGTAAAAGCTGTATATAAACACCTCTTTGTGCAGAGTTAGGGATTTTATCATTTTATTCGTTAGATAATCATTTTTGGAGAAGAATTCTGTATTTCTGTTCCATCATTTGAATAAAGAGTTGTATGCTTTGTTGTTTATGATTGCGTTGAGTAAGTGTTATCTAGACATCACCCCTGATTTCTGAGAGGGCCCTTGATCAACCAGAGGTTTCTTTTCTTGTTGATTTATTTCATCTTTTCTTTTGTAGCTAGTTTAAGTTCTATTTTGTTTTATTATTTCATTTATTTCCTGTAATGCAATTTTATTTCTGAAGATTAAATAGTTAATTGCGTGCATAGTTTTCTTTCAAATTTACTTTTAGTCATTTTATTTCCAGTTTATTGTTTAGTTTATTTACAAGAAATATAATAGTTTGCTTTTATTAAGTTAAATAGGTTCAACATTGTTTATTTCCTTTCTGTTATAAGTTATGCAATTTAAATTCTAGTTTATTTCTTAATGATTTCTTTATGTTCATGAATTTGTTTAAGTTCATTTCACTGTTAAATTTGATTAATAAATAGGTTTGTTTACTGCGTTTATGCATTAGGTTTACATGTGCAAGCATTCAATTGAAGATTAGCTCATTTAGGTTAATTTGTGTCATTTTAACTATGCAGACTATCATTCAGACAACTTGTATAAACTCTCATTCGGCCACCCCTTTCAGACCTATAGTTCAGTCTATCATTCATCCCATAGTTTTGTTTTTTGTGTTTTTAATGTGTTTTGAGATTGTTTTCAGTTATGTTTCTTTAGTGTTTGAAGTATACTTCAACTAATATAGTTAGATGATAGTTCTATTTAACATTAAAGTTAAATTGGATTGTTTTAGGTAATTTACTAAAAGTTACCTTACTTCTTTTCACCTTGAATATGTTTAAGATATTTTATGTTTCGTTTCTTGAGTTTGTTTTTGATTTATCTTTACTGATGTATTGTTTTGTGTTTATGCCTTTGGATTGATTTATCTAATTGCATGTAAATTTCAGTATTGTATGTGTTACCCTTAGTATGTTTTCAGGTTATTATTTTTCACTGTGTGATTACCGAAAGAGACTCGTAGGACATAATTCGAAGATATTCCTATTAAGTTATCTACTTGTTTCTTTCTATTTAATTTTCTTTTTAATTTTTCAGCTTGTTTATTTCTTATTAGTTAGGTCTTCCTTGCATCTTAGTTTCCTATTTTTAAAATTTAGTTGTTGATGGTATCATTTTCAGTTTAAAGTTATTTACTTATGAAATAAATTGTCAATTATTTAGCTTAATATTGTGTTCCAGTTTAATTACCTTAATAATTGTATTCTTAGGAGTTTGAATCAGTTTCTCATTTTGAAATATATTTCGATATTTTGTTTGTTAGAAGATTTATACGACACCATAGGAACCCCTCTACCTTCGCATATATTTTGTGTCAACTCTAATCCTACCAACCTCAGTCCATAATTAAATATTAGGTGAATTAATATAGACGTTAAAACACCCCAACATTTTGGCGTCATTGTCGGGGAGTTGTTCTATAAGGTAGAGTAGAATTTCGTATGAATCTTAGTAGTAGGTTGGTGGCGGGGGAGAACTAAGATGAGAGGTAAGAAATTACGCATCTATTATAATAGGATCCCCCAAATCCAACAACAGTGGTAGCATAGGTTTTCTTTAGTTTAAATTTTTCATGAGTAGACTTAGAGATCCTCAGGGTAGATTTGTTAATATAGGAAAACTTATTGAAATCCCTACTAACTCCTGTAGGGGACATAATTCCCCAACTACTAACTCACCATAAAGGTATCGAAAGACACTTGTCGAACGTAGTTCTACCCAGAAACCTAAAGAGACCCTCTCTGGGGATCTTACTGGGGCAGCCATAGAGGGAGAAGGAACTTTGATAGGAGGCTCTAAGGACCCCATCCTTGAGGAAGTTCAAGAGGATCAGCCACTAGATATCTCTAACCCTCTACTAGTCTTGAATCCAAATAACACAACCTTTTCACTAGTAGACTTTGTTGATCCTGCCCAGGTAAAAGCTCTCTTTGGAACCTCCCTAGATAAATTTATCTCACAAATTGAAAATTCCACAGTAGAACCTACTATCCCTATAGTATTCAATAAAAACATGGTTGATCAGAGGAAGATCTCTCTCAAAAAAGAACACTGGGATGCCCCATTATCACCTCGAAAGGAGCCTCCTAGGTATATTTACGTTAAGAATCCATCTGATATGGAGAGACACGGAGAGAACAAAGGTCATGATGAATTTATAAATGATGAAAGAGAAGGGGAAAATAAAAATGAGGCTACCTTTGGGTTCCCTATTTTAGACACGACGTAGGATGTAACTATGAAGAACATCCCTCCTTCCTCCTTACCTACTTTCTATGGAAAAATTAATGAGGACCCAAACACATTCCTATTTGAGTTCATTATCCTTTGTAGGAGCTATAATTATCTACAATATCCTCACAAACTAAAATGTTTTCCTGCTACACTAAAATATTTTTCCTTGAGATGGTTCATGGGATTAGGAAAATTCACTATCAGGACTTGGGACGATATGAAAACTTCATTCTTGCGAAAATATCAAGAATCCTACAAACCTAACAACTCTCGACCTGATATATTCAAGATACAACAACTTGAAGACGATATCCTAGAGGATTATCTCAAAAGGTCCGTTTATAAATGACACAAATCAAAATATAGTGACCTCTGAGAAGATGCAGTATGTACACTTTTTCTTAAGGGGATCTCCAAGCAACTTTTAGAAAGTATTAATCTCATGGAAACTTGCGATATTTGTCATAAAACTCTTGAACAAATCGATGATATTTGTAAAAATTATTCTAGTATTAGGGGGTGAGTTGCGAAAAGTTTTCGAGAGCCTTACAGTAGAAATGTAAGAGGAAACATTCCTAGTTGAGGTGGAGTTACAAGAGTATAGTTAAGAAACCTATTGGATAATTTAAAAACTAATATCTTAGTAGAAATGGGTTCTCAAATAGATGATTTACATGACAAGAAAAGGAAGGATGAAGAACGAGCATCAATGAGCATATTTTGTCAAAGATGTATGACCAAAAATCCCCAAAGGGAATGTCCATTAAACAACATCTTTGTATGTCAGATCTATACTAAAGAACATCCAACAGATAATTTCCCATCCTTTCCTGAGTTGCAAGCCATATATATGAGTGGAGATGTAGCTGAAACATCTAGAAGGCCTCCTTGGAAACCAAGAGACCAACCAGCATATTAGAACTTTCCACCTCAACCTCCACTCTATTATCCTCCATATCAACTACCTCAACAATGGAACGATTCAAGTTGGCAGAATTGGCCACCACAGTACCCTCCTCCTTAATTTCCACAATAGCAATATTGGTCACAAGGATGGAGAGGAAAACCATATCCTCAATCACAACTTGTATTTGCACCTAATAATCCTTATCCTCAGCATCAAACAAATTTCCAGCAAATTTTTCGTGGATTTGTACCTCCAGTTCCTTTTATCACACAACAACCTCATCATTTTCAGAACACAAATCCTCCTCGACTGACATTATTACCTACACAACCGATACCTAACCCTAATAATAAACCAACTCAAGATCTTAACAACATTGAGTTTCAAACTCTTCCATCATACCTTATTTTGATTGTACCTGTACATGAAATTCAATTACGATCTGGAAGAGTTGTGAATGATAAACCCAAGTCACTAGTCATCATTCATGAAGAAAATGAAGAAGAAGAGGATTCAAATGAACCCATGAATTATGATATTATGGAATATGTGAACATTCCAAACATCCAAGTACACACCCATCGTCCACAAGAAACTATTCAGGAGCAAAGAGTTCCTCCATTCCTGGAAATACTAGTGATAGAAAAACCTATATTTCATTCGGAGTATAACATTTTGAACGAATTAAAGAATATCTGTATAAAAATCCTTCTATTGCAAGCTATAAAATACATACCAATATAAAACAAGGTAATAAAGGAGCCATGTATTAAATGATCAGGGAAGAAGCAAAAGGACCCTCTCACAATTCATGTTATAGGAGAGATGTCTGAATGTATGACAGGTTAGTACCGGATTGCAAAATATACAAATCTAGGAGCCCCAATAGTGACTGTAATTATGAACAACACATCCATAGAAGATACGTTAATTGATTTAGAATCTTCCATCAACATGATGACCACCATAGTTTTAGAATTTTTACAGTTAGGACAATTTCTACGACCTACCCCTTCCATCCTTGAACTAGCATACCGTACTATTGTAAAACCTACTGGAGTCTTGGATGACATTGTTGTATCAGTAGCCTCATGGGAATACCCTATATACTTTATGGTCTTAGAATCAAAGGATCCTTCTAAAGAGAATCCTATTATTTTGGGAAGACCATGGTTAGCTACCAAAAATGCTTTTATAGGATGTAGGGATGGAGAGATGACTATTTCCAATGGGTTGTCTACACAGAGACTTATTTTATACCCCCTAGCACAACCAATAGCTCAAAAATCATGGTGGTTAAATTGTTCTTTCGGGGACAAGGACTTTGATGAACTCTCCCTTCCTAGTGATTTCTCGTGGACACTTCAAGAGCAAACCACTAAGAATGTATTAAATTAGTTTGTTTCTTCAACAACTTGTATAGATTTTCCTTAGTCTTTTGCTCAATTTGATCATATTTTTGGAGATGAGTTTCAAGAGAATATGTCTCTCTCAATGTTTACAGAGACACCTTGTGTCTTCACGATTTAAGAGCATAAAGAACCCTATACCATACCTTTTGAGGTTGGCCCTAAAATATTTCTACATATAAACACAGGGTTAAGTGAAAACCAACAAGCACACCTGCTTAAAGTTCTTAAGAAACAAGCTGGAGCATTTGCATGGGAATACACCGATATGACTAGTATACACCCTGACACGTGTATTCACCATATTTATATGGATCCAAACATGTCACCTGTAAGGAAGCCACATAAGAGGATGAATCCTGATCTAAAGGATATAGTAAAAGATTAATTACAAAAACTTCTCACTACTGGTTTCATCTATCCTATATCTAATAGTAAATGGGTATCTCCTTTAGTAGTAGTCCCAAATAAATTCACCAAGAAATGGCGCATTTGTGTTGATTTTAGGGAGCTAAACAAAGCTACACTTAAAGACTAATTTCCTTTACCTTTTATTGATCAAGTGTTAGATACCTTGTCAGGTAAACAATATTTTTCCTTTCTTGACGGATATAGTGGCTACAACGAGATTTTAATGGCACCGGAAGATCAATACAATCCCACTTTTACATTCCCTTTGGGAACATATGCTTATTAAGTTTTTCCATTTGGGCTATGTAATGCACCTGCAACTTTTCGGTGAGAAGTATTAGGAATATTTTTTGATCTTATACATGATTGTGTGGAGGTATACATGGATGATTTCATAGCCTATGGTAATAATTTTCAAGAATCCATTGAAAACCTCGAGAAGGTCTTGATCCCATGTCAAGAAATGAATTTATCCCTTAGTCATGAAAAATGTAAAATGTTACTGACAAAATGTATAGGTTTAGGACACCATGTTTCCTCCCAAGGAATTAAGGTAGATCCTGCGAAGATCGAAGTAATTGTTGGCCTTCCCTCCCCCAAAACTCAAAAAGAGGTAAGAATATTTCTTGGTCATGCAATATATTACCGCCGCTTTATTGAAAATTTCACTAAAATAGCCGCACCAATGTTTAAATTACTTGCAAAGGACATAGAATTCCAGTGGACAGAATCTTGTCAAAATGATTTTGAAATTCTAAAAGCTGAACTATCGGTGGCACCAATACTCACGGGTCCCAATTGGTCCCTTCCCTTTCATATATCCAATGATGCCTCTGATATTTCCATAGGAGGAGTCCTCGGCCAAAAATAGGGACAAGCACGTTATACCATTTATTTTATTAGAAAAAAATTGAATCATGTCGAACATAATTACACTATTATTGAAAAAGATTTTTTGGCAGTAGTTTATTCTATTAATCATTAGAGGAAATTTCACCTCAAAATGGGCCTCCTAAAAAAAATTAATAAAATAATAGTTAAAATAATAAAATAATATTTTATTAATTTTGAGGGAAGAAAAGAAAAAAACTATTTTTTTGTTTGTATTTTCGACATACCTCCCCGTGTTTTAACTCAAATTTCGATCAGGAGAGCTTGTTGGATGCAGAATTAAATTTCACATCCAACGAGTACCCACTTGGCATACTTTTGACGGACCTCGCTACCCAAAAAATAAGAAATACCTGAAAACCAACATGATGATGATGTCATCATCACGTTTTTTCAGGTATTTCTTGTTTTTTGTGTAGAAGGGTCTGTCAAAATTATACCAAGTGGCTACTCGTTGGATGCAGAATTTAATTCCACATCCAATGAGCTCTCCCGATTGAAATTTGAGTAAAAACATGGGGAGATATGTCGAAAATACAAACAAAAAAAGTAGTTTTTTTTATGATACCTATCCCCAAATTTATATTAAAAAGGTGTTTAAGACCTATACGGTATTTCAAATTTAAATCCATTTCATTGGCTAACACATGATGACATGGAATTTGAGTTAAAGTTAAAAGGCCCATTTTAAGTTGAAATTTCCTCTAATGAAATTTCACCATTACATTACATGTTATGAAGTTTTTTTGCATACCGATCACTTTGCCATTAGATTTATAATGAATAAACCAATTACAAATGGTAGAGTGACCCATTGGATTATTTTATTGCAAGAATTTAACATTTCCGTCATTGACCGACCTGGTAAAGAAAATCTAGTAGCATATTTCCTTTCCTGTATGCAACATGAAGATGGTACTAAACTAGTTGACGACACTTTTCCTGAAGAACATCTATTTTTTGTATCTGTTCATACCCCTTGGTTTGAGATATTTCCAATTATTTAGGAAATGGGAAAATACCAAACCATTTTTCTCCACAGGAGAAGCATCATATTGTAGTTCAGAGTTCCAATTATGCTTGGGTTGATAATGTTCTCTTCCGCACTGGTCTAGATCTTATTATTCGATGATGCATGTGAGCAGATGAAATTAAAAACACCCTCCATGCATGCCATGATGGACCATGTGGAGGAAATTTTTCTGATAAGAGGAAAGCATACAGAGTCTTACATTCTGGTTATTATTGGCCAAGCATTTTTAAGGATGCTGCCAAATATGTCAAAAGATGCGATATTTTCCAAAGAATGGATAGACCTACGTCATCTGATAAGATGCCCCTACAACCCCAAGTCATGATTGAACCCTTTGAGAAATGGGCTCTTAATTTTGTAGGACCAATTTCTCCCATGTCTCGTAAAAATAAATATATTCTAGTTTGCATAAACTATGTCACCAAATGGTCAGAAGATAAAGCTTTGTTTAGGGCCATGGAGAAATCAGTGGTAGAATTCATATATGAAGAAATATTCACCTGGTTTGGTGTACCTAGAGAAATTGTCATAGATCAAGGTACTCAATTTACTTCTAAATTAATGAAATAACTTACTACGAAATATGGCATCTGACATTGCAAATCTTCACCTTATCACCCTCAGTATAATGGTCAGGTAGAATCGACTAATAAAGTATTAGAAGCCATTTTAACCAAAACCATTCACTTACATCATAAGGATTGGGAAGATAGACTCCCAGAGGCTTTATGGGCCTATACGATAACTTGGAGAAACACTACTGGACATACCCCCTATGAGTTAGTGTATGGCAAACAAGTCCTTTTACCTATTGAATTTCATGTTAAAACCTTTCGTATGGCAGCTAAATTAGGCATGAATTTGGATGAAGCATAGAAACAACAAATATTACAGATTAATGAGTTAGATGAGATCATACAAGATGCACTCCAAAGAACCATGATAATACAAAATCAACAAAAGACATGGCATGATAAATTTATTAAGAAAAAGCAGTTTAATACTGGAGATTGGGCACTACTATTCGACTCATGATTTAAAAATTTCAAAGAAAAGTTAACTGCCCATTGGATGGGACCATATGAAGTAGTTACATCTTTTGATAATGGGTCACTAAAATTTAAAACAATCGATGGCTCACAAATTTCCTTCATAGTAAATGGACATAGACTCAGACTTTATCACCAACCAACATCTAAACAGGATTTCATACACAATGTTTTGCAGCAGAATGAAATGAAATTATATGAAGAGGAAGCTATTCCTCCTCCTCCTGATCCTTAAAAATTATTTTGGATTATCATCACTTGTATGTATGTAAATATGTGTGTTCTTTGAATAAATAAGATTCATTTCTAATAGATTGTTTACAAGGGACTCTTTTTCTTTTTCTTTTTATTATATATGTCTTCATGAATAAATTGAATCATCTAACAAGTGGTTTTGCAGTTTGATTACAAGTATTCTATCTCTATAAGTAGCTCATGGAGTATTACTTGGAAAAGGGAAGTATGTTAAAACACTTATCAAGTATCTTAACCTTTCTTGGGGTACTTTTGAAATTTGTAGCTTATAGTGAAAATTAAAAATTACAATCCTTTGTATATCATTCTTAACCAGCTCTTCTATGATTCATATGGGTTTTGGTATTTTGATTCAGACATATATATTTCTAATTTTCTCTTTTGAACAGTTTCTTAATAGACCTAATTTCATTATCATATTTTTCACATTCTCATCTTACACCTATGGATTACTAGTTCATATTATGCTTGTTATCAAAACTTGTCTCTCATGTATTTTGGTGATAATTCGAGAGTAAGTGGAATTTTTGTCTGTGGGGAACATTACTTTTCTTTATGAAGAAGAAGGACTGTAGGGATAAATAACATCTTTAAGTTATATCCTTTTGACATGATCTATGGTTAAGGCCATCATGAAATTACTTATTTTACAAAATTGAATTATATGTTCAGTATGACTTAACATGCTCTAGTACCAATCGACTTCCATATATTTCATATCATTATACAAAGAAAACTCGACGGGGTACTAAACAGGCATGTTGGCAGTAAGTCAATGCTAAGTAAAAACTTAAAACACGGAAACTCGATAAATGCAAGTAAACCCGTCGGGGTACTGAATGGACTCGCTAGTAGCGGGACTATGCTTGCATGGTACCAAGGTAAACCCGTCAGGGTACTGAACAGGCCTGCTGGCAGCGAGGCAATACTTGGAAAAAGAGATCTGGTTAATGCACTACTATGCACATAGTTCATAAAACAATGATAATATTAATAAAAAAAAATTAACATGTCATGACCAATTGTTTAACATGTCATTTGAGAATGGCTATAAGTTGGGCTTGACCTTGGCCATCTAATTCAACATATACCTAGGATGTCATTATCCTAGAAATGGGACCCATAGCTGTAAATGTCACACACTCCAGGGTAAACTTAAATATTTTGTGATGACATGATCTCTTTAAAATAAGGCATAGATGACTAGCTTTTCCTGTGGCATTGTTTTGGTTAAATTATTATCATTTAAGCGGTCTTTCCAAGCACTATTATATTTTTTTATGAATATACATATCTGAATCATTTCCATTTATTGATTAGTTTTTCTTTTTCTTACAAAATAATAATCAACATGATAGAACTCTTTAATTTTTATTTTTGGAACAATCAATTCTTCTCTCTTCTATGGCTTGTAGACATGCCATATCTTCGGTTTTGGGGGAAGGATTGGGAAAAATTAGACTGTTTTATTTTTTCATTATTTCTAACAGATCTATTTATCTCTGACAAATGTTAAGTGTTTTCAGGATAATAGTAGGAAGCATATTTTTACAAGAAAAATCAATATGGAGAACTATATGAAGAATCGAATGAAGGTCCAAATGTAATACCAAATGATGATCTGAATAAAACATTGTAATATCATAGCACTTATCATTAAAATTTCCTAACCAAATTTTGGCAAATATTTTTTTATCTCCATGTGGATGCTTAGGAATTTTTCTTATCATTTCATTATTGACAACTTTATCCTCTTACCTAATCATGCATGTAAACTATCAAATGACCAATTTTCTTGTTGATCAACCTTATCGTAAATACGATTTATGTCTTCATGTCATATGTTCAACTTGTCCAAATTTTACTTTGGACATGGTTGAATTAATTTTAAACCTTATGAACTTACTCAATTATGTATATGCCCATTGTTGTCTCACATTTCAAAATTCACTATGTTAGTGTGATATGTAATCTTTCTGTTTGCTTAGTGGGACTTGGCATTTCTCCGATTTGGGGGAATGTTGATCCTAGATTTGTTATCATTTTTTACAGTTAAATTACTTATTTAAACATATGTTTTATTATCTTTTTGCATATTTTATGTCGCGTAGATCTCTATTCATCCTAGGTATGTATGAATTTAAGGTTTCTATAAAATCCATTTATTGTTATCATTTTATGATTTTATTGATTAAAATTGACATCATTAAAGTGAATTTGATATATTAATTGATTTGTATATTGTTTGCAGGTTATGTAATATTTTTGGATGAATTAACAACAAGCACGCATTCAGCTTGCCATGCGCACGGCACGTCTAGCTGGTCATCCAGCTCGTTGCATGAAACTCGTTGGCAGGTTTCCAGGCATTTAAATATTGTTACTATAGACCATAGTTTTTAAGTGCACCAGCAAACAAGCATCGCATTTGTCCTAGATCTGTGCCCACATATCCAGCTCACGGTCCAGCTCGCTGTTCATCTTTTCGTCCAGATCACTAACCAGTCTATGCACTGTTGAGAATTGATTCTTGGAATTAAAACGTAAAACAGTTCTCAAATCGACCTGCTGTTGATGTGTCTGGGTAATGAAGCTCGTATTCTAAATGATTCGCTAGCTTGCAGCCTCCTTCGCCGACACCTCGCCAATAATCCATGCACTGGGTTGATGTATTTAACCTGTGTTCTAGAAGACTTGCTTGTGCACTCTCCTCTGTCCAACACCAGTCCACCTGTTGCGCTAAGGAAGGATCCGTGCACCACATCTAAGAACCAACCATGCTGAAGAGGGAGCCTATGTGTTACACCATCTAATGAAGAAAGTCCATGCACGCTAAAGGAGGAGGATCCTATGCGTTGGAGTTTTATTCGTTAAACGCCTTTATAGTTGACTAAATTTAGAGAGAAGTCGACCACTAAACGGTCGACTTGCTCATCCCTGTAAACGATGTATATAAACACCTATTTGTGCAGAGTTGGGGAGTTGATCATTTTATTTGTTAGATAGTCGATTTTGGAGAAGAATTCTGTATTTCTGTTCCATCATTTGAATAAAGAGATGTATGCTTTGTTGTTTATGATTGCGTTGAGTAAGCGTTAGCCAGACATCACCCCTGATTGTTGAGAGGGCCCCTCATGAACCAAAGGTTTCTTTTCTTGTTTATTTCTTTCATCTTTTCTGTTGCAGCTAAAATAATTTCCAGTTTGTTTTATCATCTCATTTATTTCCTGTAATGCAATTTTATTTCTGAAGATTAAATAGTTAACTGCATGCATAGTTTTCTTTCAAATTTACTTCCAGTCATTTTATTTCCAGTTTACTGTTCAGTTTATTTACAAGAAATAGAATAGTTTGCTTTTATCAAGTTAAGCAGGTTCAACATTGTTTATTTCCTTTCTATTATAAGTTATGCAATTTAAATTCTAGTTTATTTCTTAATGTTTTCTTTATGTTCATGAATTTGTTTGAGTTCATTTCATTGTTAAATTAAATAGGTGTTTTTACTGCCTTTATGCATTAGGTTTACATGCGCAAGATCAATTTAGCTGAAGATTAGGTCATTTAGGTTAATTTCTGTCATTTTAACTATGCAGACTATTATTTGGACAGCCTGTTTAAACTATCATTCAGCCACCCCTTTCAGATCTATAGTTCAGTTTGTCATTCAGCCCATAGTTTCGTTTTTAGTGTTTTTAATGTGTTTTGAGATTGTTTTGGGTTCTGTTTCTTTAGTGTTTGAAGTATACTTCGACTAAGATAGTTAAATGATAGTTCTATTTAACATTAAAGTTAAATTAGATTGTTTTAGGTTATTTATTGAAAGTTACCTTACTTCTTTTCACTTTGAATATGTGTTAAGCTATTTTATGTTTTATTTCTTGAGTTTGTTTCTGATTTCTTTTACTGGTGTATTGTTTTGTGTTTATGCCTTTGGATTGATTTATCCATTTGCATGTCAATTTCAGTATTGTATGTTTTACCCTTAGTATGTTTTAAGGTTATCATTTTTACAGTGTGATTACCGAAAGAGACTTGTAGGACATAATTCAAAGATATTCCTATTAAGTTTTCTACTTGTTTCTTTTTATTTAATTTTCCTATTAAGTTTTCTACTTGTTTCTTTCTATTTAATTTTCTTTATTAAGTTTTCTACTTTCTTATTCTATTAAGTTTTCTTCTTTCTTATTAGTTAGGTCTTCCTTGCATCTTAGTTTCATATTTTAAAAAGTTAGTTGTTGATAGTATTATTTTCAGTTTAAAGTTATTTACTTATGAAATAAATTGTCAATTATTTAGTTTAATATTTTGTTCCAGTTTAATTACCTTAATAAATGAATTCTTAGGAGTTTGACTCGATTTTTCATTTTGAAAGATCTTTCGATCTTTTGGTTGTTAGAATATTTCTATGACACCATAGAAACCCCTCTACCTTCGTATATATTTTGTGTCAACTCTAAGCCTACCAACCCGGTCGATAATTAAATATTAGGTGAATTAATCTAGACGTTAAAACACCCCAACAATTCGTGCATATAATGACTGTAGACGTAACATAGTTTGTACAACTGGTTGGTCCGTAACTGAGCATTTCGTCTAGGTTGGTTAGGGTGTTGGGGATTTTGAGCTGGTGGGTTTGCATCGGTGTTGTTGGGAGGGTTCAGCTGTTGGCAGCTTCTATCACCAACCTTGTAGTTTCCTCTGTATGATGGATCCAAGATGGATGGTAGAGGAGAAAGTAACTAACGAGGTGGAACCGAGAATTCCTAGACTCCCAAATGGATGGTTTTCATGCAAATCAAGGCAGTCTTTTCTTTATGTTATCTAAGTCTGAGACAACAAAGGGGGAGACCCAGATCTACTCCCGACAGGAGAGATCATATCGAGACACCAGGTTAGATCAAGTAGGCTTGAGGTACGTAAGGTGTAAAGAAATTGAAGACCCTAGATCTATGGTAGATAATACTAAGTGGACTAGGGATTTGGATGAGGGATTCAGTCATATGAAGGTTGATCCAAAGTGAAATACAAGTGACCTATAGGGGTATTACTAGATCTAGGGTTGAGGTACTGGTAACTGATGAAGATAATTGTTTCCTTGGGAAACATTGCTAATAAAGGGTGAGTAAAGACCGAGTTGGGACTGCTTAGTACCACAGGGACTGACTCAATGAGAGCTATGACAATGTCAGATTTCCTGAGTCACCAAGGAGCAGTCAAATTTCAGGGGAAAGAGGTCAAGAGTGGGATAGCACTAGGCTTGGATATCAATGCTTGTTGGGACTTGGAAAA
Source organism: Pseudotsuga menziesii (assembly GCA_001517045.1). Lineage (NCBI taxonomy): Eukaryota > Viridiplantae > Streptophyta > Pinopsida > Pinales > Pinaceae > Pseudotsuga > Pseudotsuga menziesii. The sequence continues at coordinate 22,525 of LPNX010858044.1, forward strand.
TGGAGTCAGTGTTTGCATAGTGTTAGAGTGGACCGACTTGGGATATGCCTTGATCTATGGACCTAGGAAAGTGTTTGGCCTGGAAAATTCATTTTGCAAGGGAAACCAGCAGAAGGAGGGCTAGTGCTAGGGTTTGGAGAGCTATATCTATAGATCTAGGACAACCAAGAGACTATTAGCTAAGGGTTGGAGGAGATATGAAATCAGAATGACATGATATACAAACCCAATCAGAAAATTTCAGAAAAAATCAGAGGAAAAGTCGAAGTCTAATGAGGGAAGCTAGGATGCTGAAAACCAGTTTTTCAGATCTAGGGATTGTTACAATCTAAGTTGTACTTATGGTTTTTTTATCAAGTGATCTTGGTGAACCGAACAAACATGACTTGTTCATACTTCAGAAGACCTTCGGAAGTGCTTCTGGGAAGTGCTTGTTGTACTATATCACATGTTCATACCCCATAGGGGAGTTGTAATAAAATGTTCTAGCATGATAGTGTTTGTAAAAGAATCAGTCTCTTAGACTTTATTTTCCAATCCGATCATCCCAGAGTGTTATTTCCCTTGCTCATTATTGGTTGTTGAACAAATGATGATAATTTCTGATATTTTCACTCAATACCTCCAAAGTTGCGGTGGCCGGCTTGGCATTTATGCCTATTGAGGTCATTAGAGTCTATTTGTCAATGTATAAACATGCTAGCCATTATTGTCGAGTCATAAGAACATGTATAAGTCCCCCTAGGTTTTTAATTTTTTTTAAATTTTAAAATTTTGAGGTTTTTAATTTTTTTTATTTTTCCACAAAACTTAGGCTATTTTTTAATAGTCTATTTGGAAAAATTGGTTTTGTAATAAAAGTGGGCTCAATAATCAGTTTCAGTCACGGGGGTGCTCATTTTCAAGCTAAGAATACCATGTAAACCCATAGACCCACTTTTTCTAAGTTTTGAGTGATTTGTCCATCACTCAGGTCAAAAAACCCTAAAAATCAAATATTGATTATTTAATTGATGAATTAATTAAATAATGGAGAAAACCCCAAATCCTAAATCATTGGGATTTGCTCCGATTTGATTGAAATCAGTCTCATCGGCTTGGGATTGACTAGATCTGACAATTCCTTAACTGAAGGAGGTGATCAGGGATGATCTAGGAGTGCACCACAACATACAATCTTGGGAATTTATCCCCCCATATCTCCTCCATATGTGTGGCCTCATCTGGATGAGTTTTAGTGGATGCTTCAGTCAATAGGTTGAGGTGTCAGTCAGATCAGCTCTCAGATTGATAGTTGCACTCAGTGAGACTTAGATCAGACTTAGATAGACTCATATCAGGCCCATATTTACACCACATGCAGCTGCCATCTCTCTCTCCTTGGGATTTTTGGTATAAATAAAGCACAAATTACCTCTTCCAAGAGTTGGAACTGGGATTGAGGTGATGTTTCTATTGTACTGTTGTTATTGTTCATTTGAAATAAAGAGAAGCTTTAGAGGAAAGATGGTGTCATGTAATTGTGTGTGTGGATAAGCATTGTCATGTTTCACTGAGGTAACCTGTATCTATGTTCATAATTTGCTGATTGTTTATGGAATCATTGCAAAATATTGATAATACGTTTATTATGATCTTGATAGGAAATGAGTTTGTTAATAATCTTATTGGCCATATCTTTCCTTTTGATGCATGTTTAGAGATCTAGATTCAACATGTTTTATAAGTTTATATCCATGCTATTCTGAAATCTCTGTTTATGTATTAACCGGATCTCACAAGCATTTTGGAAAGTCTTTGGATTTAGTTGTAGGTTCCTAGCTTGGAGAGGCTCCCGATCTATTTTACGTCCTCACTTTCTCCAAAAAACTTTCTCAAAGGCATAATCCCTCGACATTACACCGGAAAAATCCATGGTTGATGTTCAAGGCTTCCAGCACTCTTTCTCTCTCTTCCTCCTTATAAAAATCCAAATCTTACCTGGTTACTTTGGTTTTAAGCTTTGGTATCATTTAGATATGTCATATTAAAGTAAAACATACATAGATATGTTATTTCATAGCTCATAATCTAGATCTCATTTCTAAAAGGTTTCATTAAACATTCTAGATCTAGTTCAGGGAAATCGTCCGTTTTGCATGGAAATTTAAAGAAAATCCGTAGGTTGCATCCATTAGATTTATGTTTCTGTTTTAAAAAGATTAAATCTAGCAATCAATGCATATCTCATTGGCTTCCCAAATATCAATCCAAGATCCCAAGGAAAGCTTACTTTCCTTTGTTCCCTTTTCATAGTTTTAGCTAGTTTTAACTTAGTTTTGTTTGGTTTAAAGTAGGCTGACCCAAAGGTACTTTCTGTTGATGTATTTGTAAATTTGGAATGTATTCATCTATGTATCTTATGTATTGTAACCTGATGTTTATTCCGGGATGTATCTATAATGTAATTGAGTCATATTTTCATGCCCCGATGTTTCGATCAGGAGGATCAATTATGTAAACAAGTCATGTCAAGTCATAGTAAGTACCCCTCCGGTTGTCTAAGGGTTAAAGTCCCCGCAGTTCTGGGGCACTAGGGTTATTAGATTATCCTAGTAGAGGTCAGACCTAGTAGGGTTTTAGTCATGTCAGGATTAGTATAAATAGAGAACTAGAGTCTCTATTTATCACACAAGTCATACACACTCAAGTGTAGCGCATACTTGAGGAAGGAGAAGTCACTGGGGCTAGACAAGAAGAAGATTACTGCTGTTGGGAGATCACTTACTGTTTTGGGGCTTTTACTATTTTTAGTGCTGATTCTATCTTTGAGGAAGTTGTGAGGTTTTCTCCTTTATGGTTTCCGCGAGGAAAAACACTGTGTTCATTGTCTCTTGTGCTTGATTGTTGTACTTGTTATTCTCTCAGTTAGAGAACCTAATAATTTAGCTTAATTTTGAAAAACTAACATGGTATCAGATCTAACCTGAGAAGAAGACACTGTGCAGCTGCAGGAACTAGGACTTACTAGTTTATGGATCTTCCTCCACATATTTTCAGCAAAAGTAAGGTGGAACAACTCTCCTCCTTAGGGTGCATCTTTCTGTCGAAGCATAATCCAATTCTGAGGTTTTTCAGTTTTGGACCTGTCACTGCTGTCGGAAATTAGGGATTTTTACAGAAGAGGAATTTTTCAGTGATCCCAGGATTGGATTGATCTCCTCCCTAAAATCAAAGTCAGGGAGAAATTTCAAGGCATTTGGGTAGACAGAACTCTGGAAAAGTAAAACCCTAATTTGCTCCTGAACCAGCTCTACAAGATTTCAGCTCAAGTCTCAGATCCGACATTTTGACCTGGTAAGATATAAGATCTCTTGTATTTCCATTTGAGATTCTCATTTTAAAGATGTCTCATCATACCAAGCTTGATCAAAAGCTTGAGGGAGCTGATAAATTTCGAGCTTGGAAGTATAGGATCTTCCTGGTCCTGGAAGAGAATGAATTAGACTCCTACATTCATGAGGAGGTTCCAGTTCCAGAGGAAGATGAGTCAAAGGCCTTAAATAAGAAGAAGATGGTTATGGAAAAGAGGATCATTGCTGATTCTATCAAGGATCACCTTATCCCACATGTGTCCTCTCTTAAGACACCTAAAGCCATGTTTGATTCCCTACCCAAGTTGTTTGAAGGAAAGAACATAAACCGAAAGATGACTTTGAGGAATCAACTGAAGAATGTGAAGATTCAAAATGAAAAAACTATCCAGTCTTACTTCACAAGGGTTTCTCAGATGAAGGAACAATTAGAAGCTATTGATGAAGAAGTGGAAAATGCAGAGATTGTAATGACTACTTTAAATGGCCTCCCTAGTTCATGGGATTCTTTCATTCAAGGAATCTTTTCTAGAAAGAAGTTAGTCAAATTCAACAGACTATGGGAAGAATACTCTCAAGAAGAAGCTTGGATAGCAGCTCGAGAAGAGAAGATGGGAAGTCAAGATCAAGCCCTCACAGTTCACTCCAAGAAGGGAAGAAGAAATCCTCATTCCTACAAAGGTAAGAACTCTCACAATAGAAAGGACCTATCTAGATTGAGATGTTATACATGTGATGAAAAAGGACACTTTGCAAAAGACTGTCCTAAGAGAAAGAATCACTCTCATAAGAAGAAGGGGAACAAAACAAGACATCATGCTCATGTTGCAGACGATGATGAACCATCCAGGAAGAGGCCCAGATATGAAAGTGAAGATTCTTCAAGCAAGGATGAATATGTTTTGATTTCCACTCTCACAGGTAACATTACTCATGGTAGTGATGATTGGCTTATAGACAGTGGGGCTTCCAAACATATGAATGGATTCAAGGAATCCTTTTTAAAACTATCAGAACATGAATCACCTCACAAGGTGAAGCTAGGAGATGACTACCAATATCCAATAAAAGGTAGTGGGGAATCTTCATATAAATTAGACTCTGGTAAGTCTTTAACAATGAAGGAAGTATTGTTTGAACCAAGACTCAAGAAGAACCTCCTTTCCATATCAGCATTGGATGCAAAAGTAATGTGGGTGGCATTCATATATGGTCAAGTCATTATGTGTCCTAGAGGAAAGACTATCGATGATGCGGTAGTGATTGGAGAACAAGAAGGGGGATTGTACAAATTGAAGGGCCCTCCAGAAAAAGGAATGGTCCATGATATAGTAGATCCAAGTGAACTTTGGCACAGAAGGCTTGTACATGTGCATTACAGAGCACTACCTATTGCAACCAAAGATGTTGAAGGTCTTCCAGAAATTTAGGCAAAACATGATGGGGTCTGCAAAGGATGTGCGAAGGGAAAGAACACAAAGAAGACATTTCCAAGTAGCGAAAGCAAAGAAAAAGGAATCTTGGAAATCATCCACTCTGATGTATGCAGTCCTATGTCATCAAGCTCACTAAGTGGGTATTCATATTATGTTTCTTTTATTGATGATTTTTCTAGGAAGACATGGGTTTACTTCGTGAATAACAAATACGAAGTATTCAACAATTTCAAGGAATTCAAAGCCCTGATCGAGAACCATACTGAAAAGAAGATCAAGAATTTTCGATCAGATAATAGTAGAGAATTCACTTCAAATGAATTCAAGAGACTATGAAAAGACTTAGGGATTAAGAAGGATTTGTCCACTCCTTATAATCCACAACAGAATGGGATTGTAGAAAGGAAGAATAGAACTATCATGGAAGCTGCAAAAGCAATGCTCCATGATCAAGACCTTCCTATGCATCTTTGGGTGGAAGCTGCCAGAACAACAGTGTTTGTACAAAACTGTACTTTACATAGAGTACTCAAGAACAAGACTCCTGAAGAAGTCTTCTCCGGCAAGAAACCAGAAGTCATCCATCTCAGAATATTCAGATGTCCTGTGTACATACACATCCCAAAGGAGAAAAGGACAAAATTAGATCCTTCAGGAAAGAAGGGTATATTCGTGGGATAATCTGAAAGCTCAAAGGCTTACAGAATATATTTCCTAGGATACAAGAAGATTGACATCAGCAAGGATGTGACATTTGATGAAGACACAGCTTAGAACAAATCCAGAAAGATACCTGCTGAAGAACTTGAAGAAGCAGAAACAGAAGCACCCGGAATTCATGATACAACCATGAATGAAGAAGCTCAAGAAGAAGATCGAGAATTTGAAGAACCACAAAGACCTGTAGATCCACATTTGGAGAAGAATCCTCATAAGAGGAAACTTGCTTGGGTACAAGAACTTATCCAAGGTGCGGAAAGATATGGGGCTCTAGAAGAAAATCACAGAGAAAGAAAAAGGACCAGATCATGCTCCGGTTATGTAGCTTTATTATGTGATTTCATTTATAAAGAACCTTCCAGTTATGAAGAAGCGGCAGAACAGAAAGAATGGAAGGATGCTATGATCAAAGAATACCAATCAATCATGAAGAATGATGTTTGGGATGTTGTCCCAAGACCATAAGGGAAGTCAGTTGTAACTTCCAAATGGATCTATAATATCAAGCATGTTGCATACGGTAGCATTGAAAAGTATAAGGCAATATTTGTGGCTCAGGGTTTCTCTCAGAAAGAAGGAATAGACTATGAAGAAAAATTTGTACCTGTAGCTAGATACACTTCCATCAGATCAGTACTTGCTCTAGCTGCAGTGATGAAATGGAAGATACACCATATGGATGTCAAGACTGCTTTCTTGAATGGTGTAGTGGAAGAGGAAGTGTATGTAGAACAACCAATCGGTTTTGAGACACATGAGAGAGAGTCTCATGTATGCAAATTGAAGAAAGCCCTGTACAGTTTGAAACAGGCACCCAGGACCTGGTATGACAGAATTGACAACTTTCTATCCAGTTTGGGCTTTACCAAGAGTAAAGAAGATTCCAACCTTTACTACAAGGTTGAAGATGGAAACCTAGTGATGCTTCTACTATATGTAGATGATCTATTTGTGACAGGTACAGATGGGTTGATTGCTGATACAAAGAGAAAGCTTGCTGTTGAGTTCGAAACGAAGGACTTGGGGATGATGCATTACTTTCTAGGTATGGAAGTATGGAAGAGTGCAGATGGAATCTTCCTTGGACAAGGGAAGTATGCAGTAGAGATCCTGAAGAGGTTTGGGATGATGGACTGCAAGGCTATGGCCACACCTATGGCATCGAACCTAAAGCTATTGAGTGATGCTTCATCAGAGTCGGTTGATGCTATGATGTATCGTCAGATGATTGGATCATTGATGTACCTGACGAACACGAGACTAGACATTTTCTTTGTTGTGAACACCTTGAGCCAGTTCTTGATAGATCTGAGAAATGTTCACTTGATTGCTGCAAAGAATATTCTGCGGTACCTGAAGTGTACAGTTAATTATGGGCTCAAGTATGATGTGAATCAGAAGATTAACCTGGAGGGTTATGTTGATTCAGATTGGGCAGGCAGTGCCATTGATAGGAATAGCACTTAAGGGTGTTGCTTCAGTATGGGATCAGGTGTGATATCTTGGTTTAACAGGAAGCAATCCTATGTGGCACTGAGTACAGCTGAAGCAGAGTATGTCACAGCTTGTTCAGCTAGTTGTGAGACAGTATGGCTACGGAAGCTACTGTCTGATGTATTTGATCTCTAGTTGAATGCTACTTGTATACATTGTGACAACCAGAGTTGCGTGAAGTTGTCATAGAATCCAGTGTTCCATGAAAAGTCGAAGCACATCGAGATCAAGTATCACTATATTAGGGATATGGTGTAGAGGGGAGCAGTGAAGCTCCAGTATGTTGCGATGGAGGAACATATAGCTGATGTATTAATGAAGCCATTGGCTAGAGTGAAGTTTGAGTACTTCAGGGAGAAGCTTGGTGTTCTCTAGATCGAGGTTTCCTCCAAGGGAAAGTGATGAGTCCCATAGCCATTCTAACATGGTGAGAGGATTGGTTCCTTCCATGGTCAGATGTAAGCGCTGAGCCATTCTGTCATGGTGAGAGGATTGGTTCCTTCCATGTCATATGTGAGTGTTAATCCATTATGATATGACTGTATGATTGGTTCCTACATGATCAGATATAAGGGCTATTTCCATTCTTGGAATGGAGCTTCCTGGTGAGGTACCAGGAAAACTCAGTTTATGACTGAGGGCCATTCTAATATGACTATGAGATTTGTTCTCACATGATCAGATATGAGTGGATGACCATTCTGATGTGACATAGGGATTAGTTCCCACTTGATCAGATGTAAGGGCTGAAGCCATTCTGTCATGTCTAAAGGATTAGGTTCCTCCCATGTTAGATATGAGTGCTAATCCATTCTGACTTAGTGTCAGATATAAGGGCTACCGCCATTCTTTGAATGGAGCTACCTGGTGAGGTACCAGGGATCCTCAGTCTAGGACTGAGAGCCTTTCTGATGTGACTGAGGGATGTGTTCCAACGTACTCAGATATAAGTGCTGAGCCATTTCACAGATGATAGTAGTTTGGGTTCCTATCATGCTGGTGATTATAAGTGTTGTGCCTTTTCACAGATGGTAGTAGTTTGAGTTCCTACCATGCTGGTGATTATAAGTGTTGAGCCTTTCCACAGATGGTAGTAGTTTGAATTCGTACCATGCTGGTGGATGTGAGTGCTGTGCCTTTCCACAGATGATAGTATTTTGGGTTCCTATCATGCTGGTGGTTGTAAGTGCTGATTCGTTTCATAGATGATAGTAGTTTGAGTTCCTATATGCTGGTGAATGTGAGTGTTGGGAGTGCCTTTTTGACGAGTAGGTCATATGTAAGTGCTGGGCGGGCCATTCTGACTTAGTGCCAGATATAAGTGTAGAAGAAAGACCTACATGGAGGCTAGGCCTACAACCAACATGAAAAAGGGTTAGCTCTGTAGAAATTTCTGTGACGAGAAGAATCATGAGATAGCACTAGGGATGATCCAGATCGAGTGATGATCGAGATGCAGTGATGATCCAGATTGAGTGATGATCGAGATCCAGTGATGATCCAGATCAAGTGATGATCGAGATCCAGTGATGAAAACTCATGATGATACAGATCAAGTGATGATCCAGATCTAGTGATGATACCTCATGATGATCTAGATCGAGTGATAATCCAGATCTAGTGATGATAATCCAGATCCAGTGATGATGTCCCATGATGATCTAGATCGAGAGATGATCCAAATTTGAAGATTGACAATGACATGAAGATCAAGATGAATTGAAGACTCAGAAGACTTGAGATGTAGATGACAAGATGATCCAGTTGATACAGAGAAGAAGACCAGTGTTGAAAATTGTGTCGAAAGAATACCTTCCTAGTTAAGAGGGAGTTTTGATGTATTTGTAACTTCGGAATGTATTCATCTATGTATCTTATGTATTGTAACCCGATGTTTATTCCAGGATGTATCTATAATGTAATTGAGTCATATTGTCATGCCCTGATGTTCCGATCGAGAGGATCAATTATGTAAACAAGTCATGTCAAGTCATAGTAAGTAACCCTCCGATTGTCTAAGGGTTAAAGTCCTCGTAACTCCATGTTGAAATATTGTAACTTCGAAGAATATTCTATATGTATCTTTTTTGTGGTCCCTGATGGTCCTACTGGGAGAACCACTTGTATTATATTGTACCTCGATGCTTCTAATCGGAAGAACTAATAAGAGTCATGAGGTTGTCCCCTCTAATTGTAAAGGTGGGTCATTAGCACCCCAGTGTGTTTACTTGAGCCTACATGTGTAACTCGAGCCTACATGTCAGATGAGTTAATTGAAGTGAACGGATGAATATAAATAGAGGTGTAGCTATCCTCATTCGTGACACACACACTCACTTGTGTAGTTCACTTGTGGAGGAGAGAAGTAGTTGGAGAAGGAGGAGGATCAGGTTTTTGATCTCCTTGTTGGTTTTACCTTTTACCGTTTTGGGGAATCTATATTAAGGAAGCTTTTGCTGGGTTTTCCCAGGGTAAATCTGTGTTGTTCTTGTGATGTTGTGTCTTTCAGTGATCCTATGTATATGATTTTGTTATGAAAATGAAATGAAATACTGATGTCTTAGATAATAATATGAAAATTTAACATGGTATCAGAGCTAACCTAAACAGGACAGCTTTCACAAGGAAAAATAGCCCTCTCTCTCTCCCTGGAAGAAATTAGGGCTTCTTGCAGAAGAAGAATTTTTGAGTGAGCCTAGCATAGGATTTATCTCCTCATGAAAATTGAATTTTAGATACCTGTATCAATATTTTTGGTTGGGTGAAACTCTGGGAAATTCAAACCCTAGTTTGACCCCGAGCCAGAAAAACCCTAAATACTAAAACGGCTAAGTTTTGGTACATTCGCTATATCCTGATATTGGTGAAGGTTCAAGAGCTGAAAATTGCATATGATGAATATGAAATCTGGATTTACATTGTGTCCAAAATTCAGCTTCATATTCGATATATTCTGGGAGGTCTAATCCCTCCAAGTTATGGTTCTAGCCTCTTCCAGAATTCATCCCTAAAAAGGACACCTGGAGAAAATCGCTATAGCTTGGGATACCTAGGTCCAAATGGAATTCTTGAAGATTTTACAGAAAAATAACTAACTTTAATTTCTATGGTATGAATATTAGACTCATAAGATTAACTAGTGACATGTGGCATGCCGTACAACTTCGCTGTTCTGAATAGTCCTGTAGCCGGTCACCCTGGGAAAATGATCATAAATCCCAATTGGTGAAACCAATTCTGATGAAACCTATGATGTTGGATCAGGAACATGCAAGGTTTCCTCAGTGAAAAATGTTAGACATAAAGCAGTAGTAATTTCGGAGATATCACAGAAACAGTGACATGCATTTCTATAGAAGAAATTGGAAAACTAGGGATTCCTGTTCCGGGAGCTTCCCTCCACTGTTTTCAGAAAAGGAGTACATTGGACAGCTCCATTTGAATATATATTTATTTCTATCCAATAATATCTGAAAGATTCCAAGTTTTAAAAATTAGGGTTTCTCTGACAAGCCCTAGATCAGCCAGCTCTAGAAGCAGGACGGACACCTCAAATCGGTAAGATCTAATCTTTTGCTATTTTCCTTTGAGGTTCTCATTTCAAAGTGATATATCACATTAGTTGAAAAATTACAAGCATGGATGTATTTGATCTCTCTAAAGAAAATGAATTGGACACCTACATGAGTAGAGAGGTTCCAGTTCCATACGAAGGTGAGGCTCAAAGCCTTACACAAGAAGAACTTGATAAAGGCCAAGAAGATCATTGTTGATTCAATCACGGATCAACTTATACCACAAGTGTATTCCCTAAAGACACCAAAGATGTTTGATTCCTTGATCAAGCTATTTGAAGATAAGAACTTAAATCAGAAGATGGCCTTGAGAAAATAGTTGAAGAATGTTAAGATCTAGAACGCAGAACAACTTGAAGCGGTAGAAGAAGAATGTATGCCAGAAGTAAGTGATTACTTTCAGCTCGACTAATAAGAAGAGAAGAAGAAGATGGGAGCAATTGAAGATCAAGCTCTCGCCATTCAAAGAAGATCCCTGAAGCGATGAGGAATATGAAAAACTCAATTCTTCTAGAACCTCTTATTCATCTTATCATTTGGATAAGAAATGATGATTTCATGAATGAAGAAGATGATAAAGCAGAATGATCAAGATGGAGTCTACCCATGAAACAAATAAAAGATAAGTATTCAGTTGCCATTTCATGATATTGTTTTGTTATACATTTGATTATATTCAGTTGATGTGTTATGCATGATAGATTGTTTACATTAATACTACTAATATGCATGTGATGGGTAAGTAGCTCATGGCACTACACAACTCTCCAGTGCTACTTATCAAACCTCTTTGCTGACATATTGGATTAGTGCACAATATAAATGATGTCATGGTAGAGATGGAAGGCATCTAGAAAGTTTCTGTGAGATATGGATAAATGTTGTATTGGCTAAATAGTTGCATGATCATAAGAATTTGTCGTTATGCATATGTTTCATGAAATAGTTCTAACCATGCAACTAGTGCATTTGAATTGTAGGAAAGGTCCTGTAAAACCTCATAGAATAAAAGAATGATGAGACTTGTTCCGAAGAACAAGTGATGACAATCCAATAAACATGAATTTGAAGCTCCCAAGGTCAGAGACACCATGACGGAAGAAAGAGCTTCAGAAAGCGGTAGATCCACCTCAAAGGATGAAGACCACCATGGGTGTGAGAGATAACTCAAGATGAAGAAAAGAATGCTATAAAAGAAACTATGATCAAAGAATAACAATTGATCATGGGGAATGATGTATACGATATGATTTCAAGACATAAAGGGAAGTACATAGTATCCTCCATATGGATCTACAAGAACAAGTGTACAAAGAAAGGTTCATGATTTGCCTCAGAAAGAATAGACTATGACATGACATACTCTATTGACCAGTATATATCAAGCATAGAACCACCTGTACAGAATGAAGAAGGAAGATAATACTCCACTTCAGGGGGAGTGACTACAGAAGATATCTGAGTTCGGCATGGTACACCATGATGGACAACTTTTTGATGGATCGAGACTTTACCAAGAGTAAAGTGGGTTCCAAACTTCAAAGTTGAATGTAGAAGACTACGATATGTTGATGATCTGACAAGACGAACTCATGATGAAAGAATACTAGAATGATGTATGGGATATAGTTCCCAAACCAGAAGGAAGGAGTATTATATCCTCCAAATGGATATACAAAATAGAGCATGTAGCTAACTAAAGTATCGAGAAGTATAAAGCAAGATTTGTGGCCAGAGGTTTCTTTCAGAAAGAGGGAATTAATTCTGAAGAGACACTTACTCCAGGAAGTAAGGTACACTTCCTTCAGAACTATCATGGTAGTTTCTTCCATGGTGAAGTAAAGACAAGCCTTCCTTAATGGTATGATTGAGAAAGAGTTTTTTCATTGAATAGTCACGAGGATTTGAAGTTGAAGCGAGATGGAATCACATATGCAAGTTGAAGAAGGCCCTCTATGGCTTGAAGCAAGCTCTCAGAGCTTGGTGTGGAAGAATAGATAGTTTCTTATCGAGCATGGGATTTACCAAGAGTAAAGCTGATCCTAACCTTTATCTCAAGGTTGTAGAAGATGAACTTGTCATCCTATTATTATATGTGGATGACTTATCCTTGACAGGAAATGAGAAACAGGTCATGGAAAGAAAGAAGAAACTAGCAGAAGAATTTGAGATGAAAGACCTTGGGTTAATGCATTATTTCCTAGGTCTAGAAGTATGGAAAAGTTCATAAGAAATCTTTCTCAACCAGGGAAAGTATGTTGTAGAGATATTGAAGATATTCAATATGTTGGAATGCAAAGTCATGGCCACACCCATGGACTCCAACCTGAAGTTGTTAGATGATGACTCATCAGAGTTAGTGGATATGACTCATTACAGACAGATCATTGGGTCATTGATGTAATTAACAAATACTAGACCAGACATTTGTTTTGCTTTGAACACCTTAAGTCAATATCTTTTTCAACCAAGACGGGTTCACCTAGTAACTGCAAAACATGTGATGAGATATCTGAAAGGGACTATAGACTTTGGTTTATATTATGATGGTAGCCATGAGTATAGATTGTATGGCTACACAGATGCAGATTGGGCTGGCAGTATCTCAGAAAGGAAAAGCACATTACGTAGATGCTTTTGTTTGGGGTCTGCTATGAGTTCATGGTTTAGCAGGAAACAGTCCAATGTTTCTCGTAGTATGGCTGAAGCAAGATACATAGAAAATTGCTCTGCTAAGTTGTGAAGCCATATGGCTTCGGAAGCTGATATTAGGTCTCTTTGAACTGAAGATGGATACTATAATGATTCTATGTGATAACTAGAGTTGTGATGACAAAGAACCCTATGTTCCGTCATAACACATAGAAATCCGGTATTTCTACATACGAGATAAGATGCAGATGATGATGTTTCAGTATTCCCATACTGAAGATATAGATGATGTTTCAGTATTTACATACTGTAGATGATGATGCTTTCAGTATTTCTATACTGAAGATATAGATGATGATGCTTTCAGTATTCACATACTGGAGATACAGATGGTGATAGTTTAGTATTCACATACTGAAGATGTAGATGATGATGGTTTGGTTGCTGATGTGCTAATGAAGCCTCTATCTCGAGTAAAGTTCGAACACTTTCGAGACAAGCTTGGTGAGGTTCGGAAGAACCTTCCTCAAAAGGGGGAGTAGTGATGTTGCAGTGGGATTGTATCATCCCTGGGCATCTGCCCTAAAGTGATCCGGTGACCTCGGTCCTTGAGAATGAAGAGGGATTGTATCATCCTGGGACATCTATCCAAAAGTGATCCGGTGACCTCGGTCCTCGAGAATGAAGAGGGATTGTATCATCCTGGGACATTTGTCCAAAATAGATCCGGTGACTTTAGTCTTCATGAATGTGGTGGGATTGCATCATCCTTGAACTTCGGTTCAAAATGTATCCAGAGGTCTCAACCCCCATGAATGTGGTGGGATTGCATCATCCTTGAACTTTGGTTCAAAATGTATCCGTAGGTCTCGGCCCTCGTGAATGTGGTAGGATTGTATCATCCCTGAACTTCGGTTCAAAATGTATCCGGAGGTCTCACCCCCCATGAAAGTGGTGGATTGCATCATCCCTGAACCTCGGTTCAAAATGTATCCGGAGGTCTTGGCACCCGTGAAAGTGGTGGATTGCATCAACCCTGAACCTCGGTTCAAAATGTATCCGGAGGTCTTGGCCCCCGTGAAAGTGGTAGGATTGCATCATCCCTGAACCTCAGTTCAAAATGTATCCAGAGATCTCGGTCCCCGTGAATGTGGTAGGATTGTATCATCCTTGAACTTCGGTTCAGAATGGATCCGGTGACTTCGATACTCGAGAACATGTGTTGATCCCGTAATTCCTAGAGGAAGGATTTTCTGAGTTCGACATCTTTGTTGAGCCCGTAATTCCGAAAGGAAGGATCGTTAGTAACTCCGTAAAGACCTAAATCCCATAATTCTGAAAGGAAGGATCATTTAATTGATCCTATAATTGCAATAGGAAGGATTGTCTGAGTTCCACAGATGTGTTGATCCCATAATTCCAATACGAAGGATTGTCTAAGTTCCACATCTGTGTTGATCCCATAATTCCGAAAGGAAGGATCATTAGTAACTCCATAAAGACCTAAATCCCGTAATTCCGAAAGGAAGAATCATTGAATTGATCCTGTAATTCCAATAGGAAGGATTGTCTAAGTTCCACAGATGTGTTGATCCCGTAATTCCAATAGGAAGGATTGTCTGAGTTCCACAAATGTGTTGATCCCATAATTCCGAAAGGAAGGATCATTAGTAACTCCGTAAAGACCTAAATCTCGTAATTCTGAAAGGAAGGATCATTAGTAACTCCGTAAAGACCTAAATCCCGTAAGTCCGAAAGAAAGGATCATTGGTAACTCTGTAAAGACCTAAATCCTGTAATTCTGAAAGGAAGGATCATGTTGATGTTTTGATGATGTTGATGTTTTTATGATGATGATGATGCACTGATCAAAATATCAGAGTGTGATGATGATGATATTTTGATGTTTTGATGATGTTGATGTTTTGATGATAATGACATTTTCATGATGATGATGTTTTCATGATGATGATGTTTTTATGATGATGATGATGTACTGATCAAAATATCAGAATATGATGATGATTATTATGTTTGAGAGATGAAGTATGATGATGGTGCTGATCACGATGTTACTGATCAGAATGTGATGATGTTGCTAATCAAAAGAACAAAATGCTGAAGAAGTTGTTGCTGATCGAAAGATCAAAGTACTAAAGATGTTGCTCATCAAAATGCTGAAGATATTGTTGATGATCGAAAGGTCAAAGTGCTGAAGATGTTGCTGATCGAAAGGTGAAAGTGCTGAAGATGTTGCTGCTGATTGAAAGGTGAAAGTGTTGAAGATGTTGCTGCTGATCAAAAGGTGAAAGTGCTGAAGATGTTGCTAACATTAGAGGAATTTTGGGGTCTAAAATGGGCCTCCTAAGGAAAATTAAAATAATAGTTAAAATAATAAAATAATACTTAAAATAATAAAATAATATTGATTAATTTTGGAGGAAGAAAGAAAAAAACTACTTTTTGTGTTCGTATT
>LPNX010858063.1:0-77619 GCA_001517045.1 Pseudotsuga menziesii
AAAGTGGCTGGGTTTCGGCGCGGAAACAAGGGCAAAAAACAGTTCGCGGACCGCGGGTATGGGGCGGACTCGCGCGGTCGGACCGCGGGTTTGAAGGCAATAGTCGCGCGCCGATCGCGGGTTTCGAGGAAACAGGCGCGGTCTGGGTCGCGGGATTAGGGCTGACAGCGGCGGTTGGAGCGCGACTGTGTTATGAACAGGCGCGGTCGGACCGCGGGTTTAGAGGAAACATGCGCGGTCTAGGTCGCGGGATTCGGGCTGATAGCGGCGGTCGGAGCGCGACTGTGTTATGAACAGGCGCGGTCGGATCGCGACTGTGGGCTGAAAAAACGCAGTCGGGCCGCGGTTGCGGAAGAAAAAAGTGCGGTTTCCGGCGGCCGAAAACGACAGCCGAAAGTACAGTACGGAAAAAATAAAATTAAAAAAGACAGCGGAGTCGCCAAAACCGGAAACTCTGGGTTCGATCCCCAGCGGAGTCGCCAAAACTGTAGCTAGGGTTTTCACCCTAGCTTGTGCGAATGAGCACCTACTAAGGAATCTGGAATCCTTAGTAGCAGTTCAATGATGTATATGAATTAAATAAAGATAAACTGAAATAAAGACTAATCTAAATACGCTCTTGAAGCTAAAGCAGTAAAAAGTAAATAACATGAAACAGAAACAGTAAAGAAATGAATGATGATTTTTTTATTGATATTACCTCCAATGAGGAGGTTGATGGAGTCCGTTGCGCTGGTCCGATGTCGGTGGCTTCGAGCTCCAAGCTGCTTCTTTTCCTTTTCCGGTGGTGGAAATGGGCCAAAAAAGAGTTCTCAATGGTGAAAGTAGCTTGATGGTAAGCTAGGGTTTCGAGAATAATTTCGGCAAAGGCAGGATGCTTATGATTGTGGATTATGAAATGAGGGGTCTCCACCACTTATTTATAGTTTTTTAGTGGTGGAGTGCTGGCCCATGGTTTTGGAAACCATATGGTTTAGGGCAGCTTGTTTAGGGTTTTTTCCTCCTTTTCCTCATTATTTTATATTTTTTCTTCCCTTTTGGGGATTTTACTATTTTAGAGGAATTTTGGACATTTTTGGAGGAAAAAAGGGGGTTTTTTGGCCTTTTGGAGGCTTTTTAGATGATTTTATGGCCTTTTAGAGGCATTTTAGGCCTTTTGGAGGCTTTTAGTGGGATTTTCAGGGAAATATGGTAGGCAAATGGACAAATGAGCCACGTAGTGGGGTAGATGAGGTAGTTAACCATTTTTGGGTGTTAACAGTGCCTAACTGTGGTAGAAAGTCCAACTTGAAAGGATTGGCACCCATTTGTTGATTTTTGAAGCAATGCTTGTCCAAATGCAACCAAACTCAATCACCAACTTTAAAATGTGCAGCAACTTGATGTCAGTCATATAGTGCTTTGTATTCAGCATGTGTCTTTTGAAGGATGTCTTGAACATTACTTTGGATCTTGACCAAGTTCTACACAAAAGAGCTGTCTTACTACTTATGTTGGTGGGATGTGGATGGAGTTGGGAGAGAAATTGGAGCTAAGAGGTTAAAAGCCAAAACAAAGATCAAAAGGAAAGTGTCTTGCACAAGGGAAGATTTGTTGTAACTATGTTGCAAAATATGTAGGTATTGATCCCATTATTTGTTCTATTGATGGTAGAGGAAGAGAGCATGAACCAAGATTATGTTACACTATCTTAGTTTCACCATTAGTTTGTGGATTGAATGTAGTAGAGAACTGATGTAGACAACCTAAAGGCTTCCATGAGGATTTTCCAAATCACTAAGAAATCTGGAGTAATGATCAGAAATGTTGGTCAATGGTAATCCAAAATGGCCCCAAACAGGCTAGAAGAAATCCAAGCCCTATAGAGAACTGCCAAAGACTGGTACAACCCAAGCTTCATGTTGGCAAGTTTGTTTTGGCTACAATTTGAACAACTCTAGATGTAATATTCCACTTCTTTCCACATGGAAGGCCAAAAGAAGTACCTTTGCAGGTGCAACATAATTTTCTGTACACCAAAATGTCCTCCATGGGATGAAGAATGGGGCTCCTTGATAAGCAGAAAGCAAGTTGATCTAGCTAGAACACACAATTGATTCAACTTGTAAAGAAAGCCATCTTGATCTTTGTAGTCTAGGAAAGGGCTTTGATTGAACACAATAGGTTGTTGGATGGATTCCATGACCAAACCAAAGTAAAGGTCTATATAATATTGGTATTTTCAATCCTCATAGGATGCACATTTGATATCTAAAATGGAACGGACCTTGGATAAGGGTCCATTGAGGAGATTAGGCACTTTATTGGAATATTGGAAGGCATCTAATTGGTGACAAGTGGTTTCTAAACTGACGATGTTTTGATATTTGTGGTCTATTATGGGACAAAATAATTAACTAATTCTCTCTCTCTTTCTTGGGGATAATAGTAGTCTCCTTACAAATGGTAAACCTAGCCTTCCCACTTTATTTGTTTTTCCTTTAAGTAATGTTAAAACACCAATTCAAACTGGTTGGTCATTATGAACATTTTAATTGGTCATGCATACATGTCTAGATTCTAGAGGGTCAGAGGTCCTGCACAACATATCAATAACAATCTGACTCCAGTGTTGTAAACAGTTAGGGAATGTAATGGAAAAAAATGTACTAGCTTGTTTAAGAAAGGAGGTTAAGATTCAGAATGTTGCAATAAAATGCCAAAATGCACATTGAACCACTTATACTATGAAACGAGAACTCGACACAGTTCTCGTTTTTCTCTCTCCTAATTTTAGTAGCTATTTTTACCCTCGTTTCAAAAATGGTTGATGCCAGTATCACACATTTTCATTTTCATACATTTTTTGGGGCCTTTGAATTATCTTTGTTGTAAAATATTTTTAATTTCTATTTTCAAGTGTGTTTTTTGAAATTTAACAAAATAACATACATTTTTAAGCAATTTATAATGAAAAACATATACATTTTACGATTTTTTCTATAAAATAAGACATTTTTATGTACAAAATAAGGCATTTTTATTAATAACATTGTAAATAATTCCATAAAATAAAGACATTTAAAACCATTTTCAATGAATTTTCAGAGAATTTTTCTCTAAAAATGATCATATTTCATATTAGTTATCAAAAAGTGACGACTCACATAAAGTCGAGAAAAAATATACAAATTATTTGTAAAAAACATATTAAAAACATTATATTTAGAAATTTTATTTCTAAAATAAAGTCTGAAAGTCAAAACATTACTAATATATATGATCAAAAAATTGTCAAAAATTGTCAAAATTAACATTTTCTTCAAAACATGAAACTATTCAACAATATCATGCATGCCAAATTCTTCATCGACATTGGAATTTTCTAGAGCTTGAATTTCCTCAGGGACATCAATGTCCTCTTCCATTGGGTCTTCTATGTCTGCAAGATCCCCAAAGTGCTCCTTTCCAAACACCCCTCCTGATGGGGGTTGGGGCTCTTTTGACATCTTTGCCACAAGTGTTTCACTAAACTCTCCTTTCTTCAAACCAACTTCTTGCAGTTCATCTGGAAGAACTTGAATAGCCTTAATTCTTTGTTTTATGTAATTGCATTGGAGTGGATCATTATCAATTGATATGCAATTTCTTCCTTTTTGTAAGGAGCATGCTATTGTTGTACCTAATCACCAAAATTTATTGTTTCCGGTCTCCCTATCTCTGCTTCTCAATATATGTCTAGATGTACACATTACATGAGATGTTGCTCAACTTCAACTTCGATTTCATCAACTTCATCATCCAGTGGTGTATTTACGCAGTGGGATTCACCTTCCTCATGTTCATGATCTGCGTCAACTTCATCATCCACTAGTGTATCTATGTAATGGGATTCACCTTCCTCATGTTCATGCTCGGCTACATGTACATAGATCCCCTATTCATTTATTCTTTTTCTAGAATACTCCAAGCTTCCTTGACATTTGTTGCTTTTTCAATTTTGGGTAAAATGTTAGCATCCAAACCTTATCGAATGAAAGACGATGCACATATTTCTTCTTCTCATCTTTTTCATAGGTGGGTTCTACACACTCCTTTGAGATAATGTCCCATAACGCTTTTGCACGCAATCTGGTCTTCACTTTAATATCCTAGTGAAAACCGATGGGGGTAATATAAAAAGTTCTAAGGTTCTCTGTGAGGTCTCTCTCATAGACTACTTTAGTCTTCTCGTGTGACCAATAACTATTTCTCCTTAATACTTCACTTTTTTATTAAACCCTTTCACAATTCTTTTATAACATTTTAAAAAAATTAACCTTTTCAAAGGTTCTCTGTGAGGTCTTTCTCATAGACTACTTTAGTCTTCTCGTGTAACCAATGACTATTTCTCTTTAATACTTCACTTTTTTATTAAACCCTTTCATAATTCTTTTATAACATTTTAAAAAAAAATTAACCTTTTCAAAAACACACTTTTTAAAACTTTTTAACCATTCCTTTTTCAACCAAACAAATTTCCAAAACCTCTTTATAAAATTTTACTAATGAAAAACACTATTATAACTTAAAAACACCTTTCAATTAAATATTTTCGGCACTTGAAACATGACATTTTCCTTCAAAAACTTCTTTATAAAATTAAAGATTTTCATGACTTGAAACATGCTTTTCTAAATAAATTTGTCCACCATAAAACATTCACCTAGATATCTCCCATTTAATATGAAAACATTTATATCATAAATAATTTCCTTTTTGCCTTAGCCTGCTAAACTATCTGACTTCTATTACCGGCATGAACATGAATATGACATGCCAAGCTATCAGCTAAACACTATTTTTTTATTTAAAAGAAAAGATGTTGGTCACCACCGACCCTCAGAATTCAAATTTCTGGTTACTTATGTTACCTTATTAGGAAGCCTATAAACTAGTTTATAGAAAATATGTCCAACTTAATTAAGAGGGGAGCCACTCATATGTTGTTACAAGGTCACCTTATAACAAGCCTAACACTCCATTAAGCACTCAAGAAGAACACAAGTAAAATGGCATGCAAGCATTTAGTTTTCAACGGGGTTTATTTCAACATTGACGTGGGATTTTGGCTTAAAGCATTTCATTCATACTTTTTAAAATAAATTTGTGCACCATAAAACATTCACCTAGATAACTCCCATTTAATATGAAAACATTTATATCATAAAGAATTTCCATTTTGCAATCCACGTAATTGTGTAATTGTGACGTCTTCGACAAAATAAACTTTCACCAACTCCATTAAGAATATTTAGCTTTACTTGATATCATAAAGAATTTCCTTTTTGCAATCCACGTAATTGTGACGTCTTCAACAAAATAAACTTTCACCAACTCCATTAAGAATATTTAGCTTTACTTGAGCGTGTGGGATTTTTAGCTAATTTGCTTTTTTTGCTTCAGGATTTCTCCGTGCAAATACAATGTAATTTTTCACGATACTAAGACCAGAGTTTACACTTGTTTTAATCGACCTACAACAATCTCACCCCACCCTTCTGGGTTAAGTGTATCTATTCAACGACAGATTCTTTTAAAAATGACGGTCTTCTCTTTTGCATAGTGATTTGGAAGCGTTCCTCTTTCAAAAATTTCTCTTAGGTCTTCTCTCATGCGGATGCCGATTTCGATTTTGATTTTTTGGACAGCTCTTCACAATTTATCTAACAACAATTATCTCAGTCAATGATAGGGTTCCTAGAAGCAATTTCCTTATGCTGGATTTTCTTCACGGTTCTTCACACAACGTTTCCTTATGCTAGATTTTCTTATGTGGTCATGGAACAACTAACCATAGGAAGTTGGTCTTAGCAAAGTTACCACATTATGTTTCCAATTTGAGGGGGTTAGAAAAGTTGTTCTTGATTCAATGCTATAGCCTACAATGCATCTCACCAAAAAGACAAGAAAGACGACCTGGCGGATCGCTGCCCAAACATGCCCCTCTGGGAAAGTCTGGAGTTTGAATCTTTGTTGCCCCAATGCTCCATTTTCATGTACTCCACCATCGATTACTTCTCCGGGTCACAGCCTTGGTGCATGGCTCACTGTTTTGGTATCCATTGCAATATCGAAGAGCTCAAGCACTGTTATTCCTGTAATTGGGTTTGGGGTTCCTGCCACGAAAGAGCCATTGTAGAAGTTATCTTTTTCCCTGAAGGCTGCAGACGAGGGAAAAGTTTTTGTAAGTGCCAATGAATGGGATGCGATTATCGGTTCAAGGTCCGCCTCTTGGGCGCCAAAGGGCGGCCCTCATGGCCGCCCTCGATGCCGGGCATCGAGGGCCGCAGTGAGGGCCGCCCTTTGGCGCCCAAGCGGCGGAGACAAGACAAGAAATCGTTCAGTAAAATTATATACTAGGCCAGGACTCTGATATGTGCTTTAAACCTATTTATCATAGTAGTAGAGCTAGTGGAATTAGGTAGGGGGATCCAATTATATATGCGAGCTCATACAGAAGGAAGAATTTGAATGGAGAAGGCTCATTATGTACACAAAAATCTACAGTGATGAAGGGGATAAGATAGTGGCAAGAAGCATTATTCACTCAGGAAACCACTAATATGTACTATACGGATGGATTTGATTTCAAGAAACACTGATTTCAAGAAACACTAAGGTCAGCCGCTTGGGCGCCAAAGAGCGGCCCTCACGGCCGCCCTCGATGCCGGGCATCAAGGGCTATTACTGCATTTTACTCCTATAGCACCCGATCTACTCGCAAAAACAATTACAGAAAATTTAGCCGCTCCGCTATTTCCAGCGCCTAGTTCGTTCGCAACCCTTACCCTGCATTAGCAAGATATTGATTACAAATGAATGTGTGTGTATATAAAAAACTGACTGCAACCCTTGCAGATTATGAAAAGTGTTATTCGGTAGCATCTTAAATATGTAGCCTGAACATACCCAGTTGCAGATAAAAATCCAAATGGTATCATTATTTCCAAACCATTGATGTTCAGGCTGTCAGAGTCAGAAAATATTCAAAATGTTAAATAATGAATTAAAATGTCCTGCACAATTTGAATAGAAAATACTGAAAACGTGTTTTACGAGACAGAAAGAGAATCAATAGCAAGTTCTGGATCTGGTAGATTCCCTATCAAGAGAAGCAGTATTCTGTAATACCAGTTCTCTAAACTGTCGATAGAAAAAAGGATGTCAGCTCCATTTTGTGGTTGTGTTATTATCAAATTTTGGAGAAAACAAAAGCCATTGGTTAAGAAAATCATTGAAAAACTTGTTGTATGTAACTAACCACAACATTACACCCGATGCAAGAGAGAGTTTGACAAAAGACCATAAGTCGGAGAAAGCATTTCTTGACAGTCCGACCCATGTTTGTGGACAACTTCCACAAGTAACATAAAGAAGTTGGCCAGTTGCACATAACCACCAGGCCAAATCCAATGTAATGGCTGCTCCAACAAGTCCCATATTCAATTTAATGATAAACAACCAGCTTAGAACAATATGGAGAAGTAATGTGGCTGCAGCGAGCCACACAATGACCATGTTTTTAAGCTGCGACTGTAGGTATATTTGAAGCGGAAACAATAATACAAATGCAAATTGCACAGGAATGAACCAGATTGAAACTAATCCAGATAATTCAGCAACCTCATCTGACTGACCAAGCAAGCAGCTTCAAAATGGGGGCCGCATATATATAAATTGGTAAGAGTAAGACTCCAACAACAAAAAGAACTATGCAAGATCCCTGCAAATATACTCCCAGCATGTGATACTGCCCAGCTCCATAAGCTTGCCCGCAAAGGGTTTCCAAAGCACTGCCCATACCTAACTGCCATTTCAAAATACAAAGACAAATTACAATAGCAATAACGGACGATGCTGCTGTTTCTTACACGCCATGCTAAACAGTAAGTAGATTCTTCATTAGATCATCCCGGCTTGGGCACCAAAGGGCGGCCCTCAATGAATTACAATAGCAATAATGGATGATGCTGCTGTTTCTTACACGCCACACTAAATAGTAAGTAGATTCTTCATTAGATCATCCCAGCTTGGGTGCCAAAGGGCAGCCCTCACGGCGGCCCCCGATGCTGGGCATCGAGGGCCGCCGTGAGGGCCTCCCTTTGGCGCCCAAGCAGTGGAGACAAGAAAAGAAAGTATCCCAACCTTGAGAAATTCTTACACCTTATGAAGAAATACGATCCCGATGGACTGTTCTCCAGTGATTTGACGGATAAAATATTATTACAGAGCGGAGTCGGATCAATGAATGGGGAAAAAGAGGATGCAGGGTGTGCCCTGGAAGGAATGTGCTTGTGCGAAGAAGACAGACACTGTGCTCCCAGTAAAGGCTACTTGTACCAGCCTGGCAAAGTGTACTCACAAGCTAGAGTTTGCCGATACCAGGATTGATTAATTAACAAAGAGAAGATATTAGAGTCTGCCGATACTAGGATTTGATTAATTAACAATGAGAAGAGATTAAGTATGTATTGCAAGATATATGAAGTAATAATGTCCTATTTTTCAAAACAATATTCGATTTTCAATTATAAATTCTTTGTCCGAGCGAAGCTTTGACCATCTTTGGAATCGACTCACAGTAAATTGATAAGTATTAAAAGGTTCAGTTGCTACCCAAAATCTTGAAATATCGCAATCATTATCATTACACTCAATCTTGCTAATTATGAGAGGCACAAAACTTGACGTAGGAGGTAGCGTACACTTTGTAGCCAAAATGTTGATATAAAAATATAATTATCAAATGTTGAAAAAGTGAAGTAAATCATCATATTGATGACATGCAATCCTTCAAGGTTATCTTTCCCCACCATACACGAAGAGTTTCTATTTTGTAGAAGACAAATGTTTATGTTTTTTCTTTTTCTTTTATAAAGTACGTTAAACACTTAAACCCCAGAACCATCATGGCCATTCTTGAACAAAAAATTGAAAAAGTTGAAAGAGGCTCTTTAAACAATTGAGAAATATGGGAGGAAGCTGGAAGAGTACACCGCTGGGTACTCACAAGATGAGCTACAATTTCACAATCGCTACCGGTCTGAAACTGGTGAGATTTGAGCTGCTCCCTCAGTTTCTGGTTGTTATATATTTCTCCATTCACCTACAATGCCAGAACTTAAGTGTATAAAAATTCACCAAACATTTGCAACAAAAGAATGAAAGCAAATTGTATATATGAAGTAACAACTATTTGTTTATATAATGGCCGACTTACAGTAACAACAATTTGTTTATCTTCGTTGTACAATGGTTGATCCCCAGAGGCAGGATCTACAATGGCCAACCTCTGGTGAGCAAGAAACGAATGCCCACTCTGATACAGACCGCTCCAATCCGGGCCTCTATGTCATAGCCTGCCCATGAAACCAAAACAAAAACAAAATCAGGAAAAATCCATTAAAACAAATATTCGATCCGATGGCTACAACGTAAAAGGATTATATTTCGTAGTGCAACAAAAAGTTGCTATATTTTTTGAAACAAAACATGAACTTATCTGGTTTATATACAATTTAGCAGAGATTTTCTTGGAGAACATATATAAATAAAAGCATAATTGGATCAGACATACCTCTGCAAGAGCTCCAGCTCCCGAACTCGCTTGGCTTGTGATGTGTCCAAGGAACCGAACAGTGCGAGGATTCCACACATGGTGACTCACTGAAAACGGAAAAACCGAAATTGAATGAAGGCACGTTAAGATAAGTGTGATTCTTGGTGGATGTATTGCAATTCTTGTGATGAATATTTATAGGCAGAAATGGATAAAGTGGCTGGTGGAAATGGATAATGGTGAAATAGTCATCCAATGCGTGCGTGTGTGCACATGTGCGTACATTGGATTATTGACGCGGCGTAACACCGCTAGATAAGTGGAGCCTCCAACTCATTACAAGAGCCCATCCTCGTTGGAAATTTGACTTGGGATGATCTAATGAAGAATCTACTTACTGTTTAGCGTGGCGTGTAAGAAACAGCAGCATCTCTATATATATATGGTATTTTATAAGAGTTCCAAACTTCCAATTCGTCAAATTGTAGAGACCTGGTACTATGTAGTAGGAGACTATCGATGTGGATTCGACTTCCGAAAAATTGAAAGGTTATCACGTACATAATGAAACAA
Organism: Pseudotsuga menziesii; assembly: GCA_001517045.1. Lineage (NCBI taxonomy): Eukaryota > Viridiplantae > Streptophyta > Pinopsida > Pinales > Pinaceae > Pseudotsuga > Pseudotsuga menziesii. The sequence continues at coordinate 10,154 of LPNX010858063.1, forward strand.
AAGGATTTTCTATGTTGTTGTTACAATTTGGGGTGGAAATTTACACTAACTAGCAATTAAGTTGAAATAATAAATTTTGATGATGTGTGTAATGTACAGCATGAGTGGGCCTAATGGTTAAGAGCATGTGTTTCCTTTTAGGAGGTCATGGGTTCAAATCCAGAGGGGGGTAGTGTATGTACACCTCTGTAGACTTTAGCAGTTAAATCATTGCGCAGAGGGGGGTCCCTTGTCCCACAAACAAGGGGGTCTCATACACCAATTTGGTGTCTCGCTTGGCAGTGACCTTAAAAATAGATTATTATTATTATTATTATTATATAATTGTCATTTATTTAAGTGAATTAAGATAAATTTATACACTCAAATTTTTTAAATTATCATATTTTTGTTATTGATCTTATAAGATAAAAAAATTTAATTATCATATTTCTATTATTTCTATTATTGATCTTATAAGATAAATTTATGAACACAATTATTTTAAATTATCAAACTATACTATATCGTTTCATTGAAATTTCAAAAAGTACACATTAATAAAATATACCAAATTTTACATAAATGATGCATTCTGGTGCCGTAAGCTATTTGACATAAATGTCCTATAAGGACATGATAAAGTTATACATTATTTTATGTTTTTTTAACTCCATAATAAAGTTATACGAGATTGGAATAATCCTTCCATTTGCAAAATTAGATGTGCCCTACTTGGTTCAACTATATTATTCACACGGTTCATACTCTTATAATATAATAATAAAATCAATAGTACGTAATTATCGACAACACAAAATGTATCATGATGTTTTTTCTTTAATATGCAATTTTCCAGAAAGTTGTAATTTATCTCTTCAAGAAATTTTCTTTTTTTCCAATTTAAGGTTGATTTTAAAGTTTTGTTAAACAACAATATGGGATGTTTAGTCCATGGATCTATTTTTTACCCTTAAAAAAAAAACGTGTATACTGGTATCAACACTTTTCTATTTGGGGGGTGTTTTTGGTGTTTTTTTTGCAAAAATCATCATTTTTATGGGTAGAGTTCTCGTTCATATTATATAGTTCTCGTTTCATAGTATAAGTGGTTACTGAAATAACCAAAGACAATAGCTTAGACAATAACTTTATGAAGATGAAATGTACCATCTAGAAACAACATTAACTAAAAACAATTTTGAGTCCATGTATCTTGTAATGTGCACTTAAATATTTTCAATCCAGATTCTGTTTAATAACCTTATTTTTGTTGTAAAAGAGAACATCTACGTATTTAGTTGTCAAAGAGAGTATTTGAACTTCTGAATAAAGTCTTCAAGAGGCTGTCAAAATATGATGCTTAATCAAGTGCACTAACATGATGACACTATCATTTTCAAGCTGTGTTCAATTTATTTCATTCACAAAGATTTGTTTTTAATATAATCGAAAGTTCACTTATGCGGATGAAATTATTTCCTTCATCACAATTAGGGTTTTACTGTTGTCCATCTAAATCCAGAGGTCTCACCAAAAATGGATAGCCTATTCCTAGCATGATGAAAATTGAAACAACAATTAGACTTCAGGTGAGGCTTAAAGAATCTTGAGGTAGGCATCTTCTTTTAATAACCATTCATGAGTGCTTCTCTTACCATCCCATTGCTAAACAAAATCACATAATCAACAAATAGAAACATTTATGGAGAAACACACAATCCTCAATTGGATTCTACAACTATTTCTTAAACACATCCTTATTCTTTGTCCTTCTCAAGTTTAGGTTATTAGGTATGCATCAACACATTATCTTGTTCTCTAAGACCCTTTTACGAACCATTTTAATAGATTGTGTAATTGTTTAGGATATTTTGTTTCCTGATCATGATACATTTTTGTGCTTATTAATGTGTTTCGAAAAATAAATTGGATTTTAAGCATGACTGTCTTTGGATCTTATTGTCTTTTATTAGAATTCAAATGATGAAATCTGTGTTAATATTGCTTCTCTTCTCGATTCTTAAAGGGTTCTAGCTCAATGGAAGAGCACCTGCCTTACAAGCAGGAGGTTGGTGGTTCGATTCCTCCATGCCCTAATGATATTGTAGTGTATTTCTAAAGGTAAGAAATGTAGTAGTGCAAGATGGATGCAATATTAGACGCAACACTAAATGCAAAACAAGATGTAAAAGTGGACGTCACACCAAACACACAAGTGGATGCAAAAGTGGACATTATGTCAGACATAAATGTGGACACAAAAATGGATGTCACAGTAAAAGCAAAATTGGATGCAAAAGGAGACTCAACACTAGACACAATTAATGACTCAAAAATAGATGAAATAGTAGGCCCAAAACTATACGCAACAATAGATGCAAAAGTGGACTCCTAACTAGACGTAAAATTGGACATTAAATTGAGCACAAAATATGGTGTATCGATGGACATAAAAATAGGTGTAACACCAGGTGGAAAACTGGAAGCAACACTTGATGCAAACAAAAACTTAAAATGAGACACAATATTGGATGCCAGATGGGACGAAACATTGGATGTAAAACTAGACATAATATTGAATGCAATATGGGATGCAACATTGTACACAAAACTTGATGCAATATTAGATACAAACATGGGCACAAAACTAGGAACAACACTAGGCACAACACTGGGTGCAACATTGGGCTCAAACATAGATGCAAAAAAGACATCAACCAAGATGCAACACTAGGTACAAACCTAGATGCAAAATACGACGTAAAACAAGATGAAACATTAGGCATAGACATCGATACAAAAAAAGACGTAAAACAAGATGAAAAATTAGATGAAAAAATGGATGCAACCTTATAAGTAAAATTGGATGCAAAACTAGACGCAATATTGGGCCCAAATTTGGATGCAAATCTAGATGCAACGCTAGATTCAAAATTGGACACATAATTTGATGCAAAACATGGTGCAAAATTGGGTGCAAGACTCAATGAAACAAAAGGAGAAAAATAAGACGCAACATTGGATGCAAAACTGAGCGTCAAACTGGGTGCAAACAAGGATATAACAAATGACACAAAAAAATATGCAATACAAGATGCAAAATTGGATGAAAATAAGGGTGTAACAAAAGATGCAAAAAATTGGGCGCAAAAATGGACGCAATATTCGATGTTAAAAAGGACGGAAAAAAAGATGCAATAGATGGCGTTTTACGAAATTGTACAATAGTGCCAGGTTTAGTGCGAGATTGTTCACCAAAATTGGGAAAAAATTACACTAAAATCCAACGCTAAATTCGACGCTAAATCCAATTTTTATTGTAGTGGATTAAATGAAATTTATAATTTCTGTATATCATCAAAGTACTGAAGAACTACCATGTTATAGGAGGAAATCCAACATGCACGCAGGTTTAGAGATTCCTAACCTAGTTGACCTAACCCATACCTGAAAGCCTTAATAAAGAAGTTGCTATAAGCTGAAAAGAAAAGTGTCTTGTGATTATGGATCATGCCATATGATGACTACAAATAAAAATGTTAACAAATGATATATATAAATATATAGTTTATATATAATGTGTGTAAAAGAGTAAGCATAGTAATAATACTAGTAAGTATGAATAAATAATGAAAGGATCTACATATTATTATTATTATTACTAATGATAATTATACTAAATACCTACAAGAGTCAAAATAGGAACTAGTCAAATGTTCCTAAGTTAAATTTAAATAAATATTAAAATTACGTAAATTAAGTAAAAAGGGTTATTTCAAGAAATCAAAGATTATTGATTTAACTGCCCCTTTTCCTGAAAAATTATGTCTATAAAGACCCAAGACAAAGAGAGGATTGGGTATATTTGATTACTTAATATTTCTTTGTGATTACTTCCAACAGAGTTCTTGGAGAAAAGTTGTCCTAAGAGGAAAGAGGAAACTGATACAGAACCTGATATCCCAGATAGGAAAGCCTCACCTTAGGAGGTCTAAGCTACTTTCATCTTGGAACCAGCTCGAGGGGATTCAGATTGAAACTAGGAATGATTTTGGGTCATGGTTGGGTGGAACGTGGTAGTTCCCAAGTTATTCGGTTATCTGAATAGAGGTTAGATTTGTCTATATACTTGCTAATGTTGGGTATTTGAGTGTGTAGGATTTTCATCCATTAAAATAGATTCAAGTTGCATGTATGAGGTTCTTTAATTTCACCTTTAATTTTACATAGGTTTTCTTATTAAATGAGGATATTAAATTATGAATGGTTAATTAGTATCTCTCTGCTTTAGCTAGGTTATATTTCTACATTATTTCTTTTTTCACTTACAGATTAAATTCAGTCTTCCCTAATAGTTGTATTTCTTTAACAAAGGATAGGTTATTTTATCTACTCAAATGTGATATTCTTGTTAGGAAAATATATCTTATTCATATTTGTAGTGATAGACTATCACCTTTAGTTTTATTAGTAGGAGGATTTGGTCTCTATTATTTTCTGCATTTTATTTCATCATTTACAGGTTAATTTCAATCTTCTCTGACAGAGGTATTTCTTTAAACATAATCTAGATTTTTAAGTAAGTTATATTTCTTGTTTATTATTTGAAGTTCAAAAGATAAAAATGACATCAAATATTTTGTATTTAAATCTTATTAACCCTAACTAAGGAACCTTATCAACTGAAGAACTATTTAAAAAATATCTTTATATCTTTTCTCTGCTAGCATATTTCATATTGCCAGCAGGATTGTATTAATTATAACCATTGAAACTATTACCTATAAACTTAGAATAAATTCTATACATAAAATCATAACTTAAATATAATTGTTGAAACTTTAAATAAAATGACAAAAGACAAGATAAACAAGAGTTAACCTATTTTAAAACCTACCAAATATCATAAACAAAATATAAACAAATAATTTCCACTTTATAAATTTACCCACATCGTATGCCAGCCATCGAGACCTATCAAGGTCTGTAGGAATGATTATTATAAACAATAAATATACTATCTACTATCAAAATACAAATCAAACATAAACCTTGTAATGTCCCCAAAATTTGAAAAACAAAAATTTATTAGGATAGTTAATTAGTACCTGAACTAGACATTAACTTATCTTCTCTGGAATGTGTCGAACTTTGTTTGCGAAATTGAATTGTCGTAAGTTGTTCTTAACCTATTTTAGATGTTTTCCCCGATGTAGTTATTTATGTAATTCTATAATGTATTTAAGTTGCTTGATTTGATTTAGATGGTTACGTTGTTCCTTGATTATTTCTTATCATGTATGTGCGTGTAAGTATGTTCAGTTTATAGATTACTTACTAGTTATAAGTTTTGCTTACGTGTTTATAAAAAGTCGTGACTTAACTTGTCATTGTTAAGGGGTGGAGTGGCGGGACTTGTATCCCTTATAGGGCCACTTGGAGAGGTTACTAGTTTTACTTGACATTACAGGGTTTATTTCCTTCACATTGAACTAATTCAACTCTTCTTTATCTTGTGCTGGTTCATTAGGTGATGAGAAACTTGATATGACAACTAAACAATGACATGTTACCTATGCTAAACTAATTCATTGCCTTTGAAGACAAAGAGGACCAAATTCCTATCTAGAATTTATTACTGCTATTGTTGGCGTTTATGGTTTATGCATGGGTGGGTGTATTTATAACTACATCTAATTGGTTAACGTTATTAATGTGGTTCGAATAAGACTTCATGGACTTGTTCCTATACTTAGTTAAAATTTGAATAATCTCTTGCTTGTATGGGGAAGGATTTAAGTCATAAGACTTTAGCTGTGATGTTTTAAGGTTTATAAACCATATGTTATATGTATAATGGGCCATTCATGGCTTATTCCATATTCCGTGAACCATGGATTATCCTAAGTCAACGATGTCAATGATGGGGGTTATAATGTGGAAGGATTTACAATTACCAAGTCGTATTTGTGGATATGAAACTATAGGTATGGGGATAGAATTCAATGTTGGTGGTGGAAAGGGTGGCATAGTAAATGTGCCTCGGGATATGGTGAACTCAAGACCTAAGATTTTTCTATCATGGATGAATGAGTCATTTGTCATTTCAAAGATTGAGCTTTGTTCGTCTCTCTGGTTTGTATCACCGTGTGAGGTCTGGCTTGCATATGCACCTAGGAAGGTATGCTCTCCATTCGGGTTTGTAGCATTTTTTACTTGTTGTTTTGTTTGGATAATTGGTATACTCCTAATAATTCTCTATTTCTTAGTGCATAGGTGACAGGGTTCCCATTGCATAGGTCATGGTCTCTACTAGGTTATCCACAGTTTACCTTTCATGGGTAATCCTTGTACCAACAAGTTTTGATCTTGTTACCTCTATGTAGAGTTGTTTGACAGAGCTTTGAGCTCAGTGTTTGTAATGATAAGTGAATAATTTCTTTGGTTAAGGGTTTTGACTATGTATAGGTCTGTTTGTACTTAAAATAATCTAAAGATGTGTATGAAGTATTGGGGATTTTGTGGGGTTTAGGTTTGGCGCCTTCGAGACATAACTGTCATGACTCTGCTTTGTAAGAGATTATTCAGTTGGTAGTTTGAATGTATGGAAAGATGGTTAATATAAGCTTCTCTGTTTTGGTTTTGATGAAGGGTTTTGAAAATGTGGTAGCACCATTTATTGCAATGGTTCCTTGGTTTGAAAACATGTCTGTGTAGGTTTTATATATAAATTCTAGTGGTTATAAATGTATCCATTCGCAGCTGTGTATCAGTCATGGATATGATTCCTAGCTTAGAAATGTTATGAATATGTGTAAATCATTGTCTGTACTTTAAATTCTTGTTTTGGGTTTTTAACAGAGTTGGTTTATCTTTAGAGTCATGCCAGTGGTGACAATGGCACTCTTGCCAATTCGTGACTATGTAATAAAATGGTGAAATGTTGATTTATGGTGACTCATGGTGTTGTTTACCTTTCTGTACATTTATTTTGGGGGTGTCCATGAACTGTGGTGTTAGCCTTGTGAAAGGGATGTCGTTTCTATAATAGTGTAGACAATGGTTTATTTCTTAATTCTTATGTTAATTGGTTTTCTTTGTTTCTCGGTCGTGAGCCTCGAAATAATTACGACGTATAGTTGGGTCTATACTACTGTGAGGAAATGTCGAATATGATTATAGCGTGTATATTTTATCAGTATTTAATGTGTGGAAATGTTGACAAGGAAATGATTTTGTTTTAATGTTAATCCTTCTTGTATTTTAAATGTTGTATTGCATAGATTTTGTGGAATAATTATAAGTTATTACAGTATTGGAAACATTGCAAGAGAATCCTACAGGATTTGATGCCTATCGTGTTTTGGATGTAACCTGATATTTTAAGTTGAGTCCAATAGGATTTTATCATGCGATGCGTGGGTTATAAATGATGTGTGTGTGGATGTTTTGGTTTGGCATGAATGGAAACATGATTCGATCCTGTAACCTCTTGACTGATACTATATATGTTAATGAGTTTTTTTTTTAGGTTATGCTTGATTCTTATGATATTGGTATATATTATTAGTGTGGTAATGAAATATGATGCAATTGTGCCTACAGACCTTATAGGTCTCGATAGCTTGGCATTCATTGTTGTTGTTTGTAAAATGAAAACGATTTGTTTATAGTTTTGTTTTAGGATATTTTATATAAAGTGTTAGCCGTTATATTTAAGTTATAATTGTATGCATTTGGTTTATATCAAATATGTAGATAGTAGTTTGGTTTATTGTAAATGATACAATCCTGTCGGCTTTATGAAAATGTCTAGCACAGATAATATATAGGTTTTGTTTTTAATTAGTTATATGTTTTGAACTTGAATTAATAGACAGGAAATAAATTGAAAAAATGAATAAAAATCAAACCCTCCTATAGATAACACTAAAGGTTCTTAATTAATCATAAATAAAATATATATTAGAATATCCTCATTGAATAGGAAAAGATAACCTAACCTTGGATACAAGAAATACATCTCCTAATTAACAATGAGGTTAACATGTAAGTGAAGAAAGAGGTAATGCAGAAAAATATAACCTAACTTATAGAATACAAATAATAAATATCCATTTAGAATTCAATCCCCTTTTGTAATAAAAACATCTGTAGGTTCAAGGGAAAAATTAAGAACCTCATATTTACAATATGAAGTTGTTTTAATGGTTGAAAATTATGCACACTCAAATACCTAGCATTATGAAATTTATGGACAGATCTAACCTATACCTCATAACCAAATAACTTGGGAACTACCATGCTCCACCCAACCATGACCTGAAATCGTTCCTCGTTTAAATATGGATCCCCCTGAGCTGGTTCCAACATGCAAGTAGCTTAGAGATGCTAAGGTAAAGCTTCCTTATCTGGGATATCAGGTTCTGTATCAATTCTCCTTTTTCCTCTTAGGAAAAATGTTCTCCAAGAACTCTCTTAAGAATAATCAGGTAGAATTGTTGAATAATAAAAATATCCCCAAGCCTCTCTTTGTCTTGGGTTTTTAGAGGAATAATTTTCAGTCAAAGGGGAAGTTAAATCAATAATCATTTGATTTCTTGAAATAATACTTTTTTATTTAATTTAGGTAATTCTATTATTTAACTTAGGAACTTTTGACTAGTTCCTATTTTGACTCTTATAGGATTTTTTAATATTTAATTATCATTTGTAATAATAATAATAAGATATGGATCCTTTCTTTACTATTTATAGCTATTAATATTATTGCTATGCTTACTCTTTATACATATCATGTATAAATTGTATACTTATATATATATATATATATATCTATATATCTATATATATATATATATATATATCATTTGTTAACATTTTATCCTTAGGTATCACTTAGCGTGATTCCTAAACATATGACACTTTTCTTTTAGCTTAGTCCCTCTCTTTAATAAGGATTCTAGGTAGGGGTTAGGTCAACTAGGTTAGGCAACTGTAAACCTCCTTACATGTTGGATTCCCTTGTATAACATGGTCATTATTAAGTACTTGATGAGATACATAAATTCAAAATTTCATTTAATCACTTAAAAACAAGTAAGATGAGATCAATGTTTTATCCGAGTCATTTTCACTCGACATATTAATTCTTTTCAGTAACTCTTAGTGCTTTTCCAGATACAAGGCCTGAAGTTAAATAGTCTTGCTCAGAAATGTTATTAATGGTGATTTATAATGTAATTTACTTGCCTGTGATTTAATATGGATATGGTCGTAATCTTAGCTTACTATTGCGAAAATGTAAATGTTGTGGTTGTGATAGTGTAGGAAGTAAAGTTTTTACTTGGATTATTTTAATGGGGTTCTTACCTCTCGGCCGTGAACCTGGAAAATGAAATTTTGCGTGTATATTTTGTTTAAATTATGTGGAATGTTGACACAACAATGATTTTGATTATGGTTAATGATGAGTTTCGGGTTCGATCTTGATAGCTGTGATTTCAACTGTTAAGTGAAATGTGCAACCTATGTAAAGTTTCAATGGTTAATCATTCTTGCATTGTAGTTTCATTAGCGCATATTTCTTTTCTCTTATGTGGAAATTTGTAAATTGTTACAGCGTTGTTAAAAGCTGCAAATCGAATCCTACAAGATTCGATGCCTGTCATAGTTTGATATAACCTCTGTTTTTAACGACATGAGCCATGAGGATTTGATCCTAGGTTACGTGGGTTTGTGGTCAATGTTGTATGTGTGGATTTTGTTTTGGAAGAAGTGTCAACAAGATTCAATCTTGAAACCTTTAAATGGATACAATATTCAGTAGTGAGTTTGTATTAGGTTTGTAATATCCTGAATTTTTGACCTAACACTTATGGGCATAATCCCCTTTTTTTTATGAAGTTACTTTGATGTTTTGATTGGTATATTGGGTCTAATACCACACTGCATATGAAAATGATGATTGTTTCTTATATTGGGAATAATCCAATTGCATATGTTTTAAATATATATATATATATATGATTTCATGTGTTGGGCATGGACCCTGAAGAACATAATTGATGAGATGTTTTTTGTTGAGCGTGGACCTTGAAGAACACATGAGCTCTAGATAAAAAATTGACCAGACATTCCAAGACTATATATGGTATCAGGTCCTGTATCTGGAAAAGCTTAATTTTTGCAGTTGATTGTAAAGGCCCTCGTGCCCCTTTGAGTTTTAACTCTGCTTTTTCTTTAAAGGGTGTTAGGTCATGTTTTTGTCTTCCATTGTTTTTTATACTTTTATTCATATTTTGAATCTTGATTTTAATTTTTGTTTCTTGAAAATTTTGTTGATAGGGACAATGTTAATTTTAACCTTTAATTCTCATGATTTTTTGATTTCTTAGCTTATTTTTATAAGTTTTGCTTTGATTTTATAATTGAAGGGTTTTTATAAGGCATATATGGATTAGAAAAGCTTTATAAAAAGCATAAAAGTTAAATTTAGACCCCTAAACCAAGTGCAAACTCTTATCATTAGCTTAATATTGTGAAATCATTAAATTGGACTTTCTTGTAGTATAAGACAAAAACAGATGCACTAGAGCGCTACAAGAAAATCGCGCGAGCTAAAATCATCATTTTTTGGTCCAATTTTTTTGGGATTCTCACACATCAGGTCTTAATCACATTGTATGATCCAGATGATACGTGTCTTCTAAAGTTTAATCACTGAAATAGGTGGAATATCATCATAAGGGCGAGATCGTGGCAGTTTCATGCAGAGTAGATATAATGACGACAGTAGAGTATAATGAGACAAAGATGTTTGGGATTATCTTTTTTATCTGAAGGAGACAAAGAATAAGTAAATATCATGAGGAGAAGATAGTGCTGAGAACTCAGGATTTTGAAACTGAATGAGAAATTAGGGCTTTCAGTAGTGGCTTGATGGAGTGGTCAAAGCGGTTAGAAATAGGTGGAGCATGCAATTCGACACCTGACCATTGAAATAACCATATTCTAGCACTCGAATTGGTCATCTTAACAGGTAGTCCACATGCCATTTCCAGGGTTTTTAAATTTGGGGATTTTCTGAGGAAATCACTAATGAAAAATTCGAAGGCAGAATACTAGTTTTTCACCTAATACATGTTGAATGATGAAGTATTAACCGATACATTTAAATTATTCATCATTTAAACAGTGTAATTCAGAGTAGACCTTGTTGGAGGTCCTTGTACTGTATTCTAGGTCAGTCTATTGAGATTTGAATACATTTAGACTGTGGTATATTGACAGAAGCTGTTAACCGTAGTAAATATGAAAAAGGGTGGAAAAACTAACAGTGCAAAGCCTTCAGACTTAAGTTGGGTGAAGAATTTTCTAGATTGTGCACAGTTGTTTTCAAATGCAGGACGGTTAATGTTCTTTAAAAAAGTTGAAGGTTATCATGCAGAAGTGTCTTACAAATTGCTCAATGTCTAGACAAATACATATTGTCTTTTGACACCTTAAAGTTCAAATTAACTAAGGAATTAATAGCTAAGGCAACAGGGATCTTGGACGAGGGAGAGTTATGGTTTAAAAAGGTTCCATTCACCTTTAATGCTCAAAAATACTTGCTTCTTGGTGTGATTGCAGATTGGGGAAAAGGTGTTCCAATCCAAAACTTTAAACCTGAATGTATTGAGCCCATTAAAGTATTGCGGAGCTATGTTACCTGTGAGGGTAGATATGCCTTTGTTTTCAAATATCACTTTAGGTTTCTCCAGCATCTTAGTGATGAGTCTAAAATGAATTTACCTTTATTCTTTCTAAAATGTCTACAAAACATGTCATGTAGGGTGAGAGAGCACCAAGATCATACAAAGCAGTCCATTTTTCACCATGGACTCATTAATCTCATCATAAACACTGTATTACAGAAAAGGGAAAAGACTTGGGAATAATTTATGGCACTAACATCTTTGGCACCATTGCCGGGGAACGAAGTTGAAAACCTATTTTTTCCCTGGGATACTTATCATTGCACTAGTTTTAGGAGGTGAACTTAAACCAGCAAATCTTAAAGACTAATTTTCACCAGTTTTTCACAGTGGCTACTAATGGAGTTGGAACAAGAAACAGACCTAGTTCACCTTTGCAGTTGGGTGTTTCAGACCCAGAACAGATACTAAAAATAGCTAGAAGAATTAGAAGGTCTCAGTCATCACCAACCCTATGTAACCCTGATCAGTTAGATATTACATCACTTTTATCTGATTTGAAAAGAGAAGAAGAAACTTCACCTTGGTTGAAGCCTATAATTCCTGTCAGTAATTTTCAAGTTTTCACTAATCCTCAATCCTTTAAGAAAGAAAAGACAATATATCCTAGTAAAAGTCCTCTATTTCATCTGAAAGTTGGTAAAACTCCATTTCATCCAAGCTCTAGTCAAGTCTTTCCATCACCAAATCCAGTCAACCTAAAAATGGCAGTCCAAAATCAACCATTAGATATGATGGACCAAATGGTTGCAACTAGGTATGCACCTTCAGTTTTTCCTCAGCCTTTGAATGCACTTCCTGGAGGTGATTATCAGAAATACTTGCCTAGGTTTAATAGACAGGGTGAAACTATAGCTGAGGAGCACTTGGAAGCCTTTCCTAGTTATGCTGATAATCAGAATATTGAAGCTAAGGATGTATGGATGAGGATGTTTGTACAGAACCTTGATGGAGATGTCAGAAAATGGTTTAGGGAGTTACTTGTGCATTCTATCACTATTATTGAGGAGCTTCAGGACCTTTTCATGAGACAATGGGGCGATACCAAGGATCATACCTATTATATAACTGAGTTAGGATCCCTTAGGAGAGAGAAGGATGAAACCATAGCTAATTTTTCAAAAATATTCAATAAAATGAAGGAAGAATTATTGCAGAGATAAAACCCTCAGAAACATCTGCAAAAATCACATATGCAAATGCTTTTGATCATGAACTTTCCTTACTTCTAAGAGAAAGAAGACCCGTTTCTTTATTGAACATGTAGGATGAAGCATTAGAGGTGGATCTAATATATTGGCTTCTAATAGATTGAAGAGAAATACAGCTCAGTAGATATATGACAGGAAGGGTAAGAAGGAAACAACTCTAGGGATTTTGACATCCCACTCTGCAGAAGTTAAAATTGATGAGATGGCCAAGCTAGTTAAGATCTTGACTGCAAAATTAAACAATTTGAAACTAGAAAAGAATTCAAACATGTTGAGATATTCTAACTTCAAAGAATATTCCAAATGTATCTTTTTGTGGTCCCCGATGGTCCTACTAGGAGAACCACTTGTATTACTTTGTACCTTGATGCTCCTAATCGGAAGAACTAATAAGAGTCATGAGGTAGTACCCTCTAATTGTAAAGGTGGGTCATTAGCACCCCAGTGTGGTTACTTGAGCCTACATGTGTAACTCGAGCCTACATGATTAACTCGAGCATACATGACAGATGAGTTAACTTAAGTGAACGAATGAATATAAATAGAGGTGTAGCACTCCTCATTTGGAGAACACACTCTCACTTGTGTAGCGCATTAGTGGAGAAGAGAAGAGTAGCAGGAGAAGGAGGAGGATCAAGCTTTGATCTCCTTGTTGGTTTTATCTTTTTCCTTTTTGGGGCATCTATATTGAGGAAGCTTTTGTTGGGTTTTTCCCTTTAGGGTTTTCCCAGGATAAATCTGTGTTGTTCTTGTGATACGGTTTCTTTCAGTGATCCTGTTTATATTCTTTTGTAATGAAAATGATATGAAATACTAATCTTCTAGCTTAGCATATGAAAATTTAACATGGTATCAGAGCTAACCTAAACAGGATAGTATTCACAAGGAGAAGTAGCCCTCTCTCTCTCCCAAGAAGAAATTAGGGTTTCGAGAAAATTTTTAAGTTTTGGAAAACTGTTTGCATGGAAATTTGTGCCCTCCCAGACTGCATTTTTTGAGCCTGGAATCAATGTTTTTGGATGTGTGAGTCTCCAGAAAAGTCAAACCCTAGTTTGAAAGCTGCATTAGAAAACTGCTGAACTAGAAAGCTGCAGAAGCAGAATCTTGCAAGTTTGATTTGAAAGGTGAAGAGTTGAATTCTCCAGAATCAAAATACACCATTCAACTCACCTCTCTCATGTGCATCTTCTGGTAAGGTCAATTTCTCATTCCACAAAATCTCCATTTTTTGTGATTTTCTGTCAAAATGACCCCAAGCACTAAGCTTGAGGAGAAGCTAGAAGGCATAGAGAATTTTCGAGCATGGAAATACAGGATTGGTCTCATTCTCCAAGAGAATGATATTGACACATATGTCAAAGAAGAAGTTCCAAAACCAGAAGAAGCTGAAGCCAAGGAGAAGCACAGGAAAGACATGATTAGGGCACAAAGGATTATTGATGATTCCATCAAGGATCACTTGATCCCTCAAGTGTCATCTAAGAAAACTCCAAAGGAAATGTTTGACGCCTTATCCAGAATGTTTGAAGGAAGAAACATTAACAGAAATATGAATCTAAGAGCTCAACTAAAGAGTATCAAGATGAGCCATGGAGAATCCATTCAAGATTACTTCTCAAGGGTTTCTGAGATCAAAGAACAACTAGAAGATATTGGAGACAAACTTGATGAATATGAACTAGTCATGACTGCTCTCAATGGTCTCACTAGATCATGGGAATCATTCATTCAAATGATGTGGGGCCAGGAAAGAAAGCATGAAGTTTGATGTGGTATGGGAAGACTGCATTCAAGAAGAGACTAGAGTGGAAAATAGGGAAGCTCTACTCAAAGAGGATGATCAAGCTCTAGCCACTCATACCAAGAAAATAAGAAGGGCTCAACCCATATTCAAGAAGGGAAACCACAAGGAGAATCAACCTCCCAGAAGATTCCAAAGATCAAGAGACAGTCTAGCAAGTAAGGACTACTCTTGTTTTCAATGTTTCCATTGTGACAAGATAGGATACATTGCCAGGAACTGTCCTATAAAGAAGCAAGAATTTTAGAAGAGGATCAACAACAACAAAAGATGTCATGCTCATCTAGCTGATGATGAGGATGAAGAAGAAGAAGAAGAAGAAGAAGATGAAGAAGAAAGACCTCAAAGAAAGCAAGCAAGAGAAGAAGATGCAGAAGAGTATGTACTATTCTCTGCACTCTCTGGATCTGTAACGCCAGAAGAAGACACTTGGCTGATTGATAGTGGTGCTTCAAAGCACATGACGGGACAAAAGAAAACTCTGTCCAAAATAAAAGAAAGGAGCTCTCCTCAGAAATTATCCCTAGGAGATGACTATCAATATCTGATCAAAGGAGTTGGTGAAGCAAGCTACAAACTTGATTCAGGTAATCCTCTAAAGATGAAAGATGTTTTATATGTACCTAGTCTAAAGAAGAATTTACTTTGTATATCAGCCTTAGATAAGAAAGGATTTAGAGTTGCTTTCATAGATGGCCAAGTACTCATGTGGCCTAAAGGAAAAAAATTGAAGATGCAATCATCATTGGTGAAGAAGAAGGAGGCTTGTATAAACTCAAGGGGCATTTAGAAACAACCTTTGTGCATGAGTTTATTAATCCTTGTGAACTGTGGCATAGGAGGCTTTCCCACATTAACTACAAAGATTTACCTCATGTGAACAAGGTAGTGACGAGATTACCAAATATAAAGATAAAAAATGAAGGCAGTTGCAAAGGATGTGCGAAGGGAAAGAACATCAAGAATCCATTTCCAAAGAGAAAAATAGAAACTAAAGGTACGTTGGAATTGATTCATTCAGATGTATGTGGTCCAATGTCTACCATATCCTTAAGTGGCTTTGAATATTATATCACGTTTATTGATGACTTTTCAAGAAAGACCTAGATATACTTCTTGAAAGCAAAGAGTGAAGTGTTTGAGAAATTCAAGGAGTTCAAATCTTTGATAGATAATCTTTCAGACAATAAAATAAAGACACTCCGATCAGACAATGGTGGAGATTATACCTCAAAATAATTTGAAGATTTTTGCAAGGCTACCGAAATCAAGAGGGAACTAACTACTCCCTGCAATCCTCAACAGAATGGGGTTGTAGAAAGAAAGAACAGAACCATCATGGAGGCAGTGAAGACTATGATATATGATCAAGATCTTCCAATGCATCTATGGGAAGAAGCAACAAGAAATCCTATGTATGTACAGAATAGAATATCTCATAGTGCTCTTGGGTTCAAAACTCCGGAAGAGATATTCACAGGAAAGAAGCCTAAAGTGAGTCACCTCAAAATATTTGGTTGTCCAGTATATATTCATGTACCAAAAGAGAAGACAACCAAGTTAGATCCTTCCGGAAAGAAGGGGATATTTGTTGGATATTATGAAGTATCCAAAGAATTTAGAATTTACATTCCTGGATTCCATCACATAGAAATCAGTCGAGATGTGACATTCGATGAAGAGGCATCCCTCAAGAGATCCAACAAGTGCCAACATGAAGAAGTATATGAAGAAGAGACACCTCCCAGAAACAAAGAAACTACATGTCTCCCTGAAGATGAAGCTCCTGAATAAAATGACATGGAAGAACCTCAAGAACCTCCTATGATGGATATTTCAAGAAAAAGAAATCCTGCTTGGACAAGAGAAATTATACGAGAGGCAGAAAGATGTGGAGCACCTGAAGGCTACACAAGGGAAATAAAGAAACCTAATATATTTTCCAACTATGTAGCCTTGATGTGTGATCTTGTAGATCAAGAAGCAACAAACTACGAAGAAGCAATACAGAAGAAATAATGGGAAGAGGAAATGACTGAAGAATATCAGTCAATAATGAAGAATGATGTATGGGATGTAGTTCCCAAACCAGAAGGAAAGAGTATAGTATCCTCCAAATGGATATACAAAATAAAGCATGCAGCTGATGGAAGTATTGAGAAGTATAAAGCAAAATTTGTGGCCAGAGGTTTCTCTCAGAAAGAGGGAATCGATTATGAAGAGACATTTTCCCCAACAACATGGTATACTTCGATTAGAACGATCATGGCACTTGCATCCATGATGAAGTGGGACCTTCACTAGATGGATGTGAAAACAACTTTTTTGAATGGTGTGATCAAATAAGAAGTATATATAGAACAACCTCAAGGATTTGAAGTTGAAGATAGACATACTCACGTATGCAAGTTGAAGAAAGCCTTATATGGTCTTAAACAAGCGCCTCGAGCTTGGTATGAAAGGATAGATCGTTTCTTGTCAAGCATGGGATTTACCAAGAGTAAAGCTGATCCTATCCTTTATCTCAAGATTGTAGAAGATGAACCTGTCATTTTGTTACTATATGTGGATGACCTATTCTTGAAAGGGAAGAAGAAATAGATTGTGGAAAGCAAGAAGAAATTGGCAGAAGAATTTGAGATGAAGGACCTTGGGTTAATGCATTACTTCCTAGGTCTGGAAGTGTGGCAAAGTTTAGAAGGAATCTTTCTCAACCAAGGAAAGTATGCAGTAGAGATATTGAAAAGATTCAATATGCTAGAATGTAAAGCCATGACCACTCCCATGGACTCAAACCTGAAGCTGTTGGCTCATGACTCATCAGAGTTAGTGGACATGACTCAATACAGATAGATCATTGGGTCATTGATGTACTTAACAAATACCAGACCAGACATTTGTTTTGCGGTGAACACCTTGAGTCAATATCTTGTTCAACCAAGACGGGTTCACCTGGTAGCTGCAAAACATGTGATGACGTACCTGAAAGGGACTTTAGACTTTGGTCTATTCTATGATAATAGCCATGAGTACAGATTGTATGGATATATAGATGCATATTGGGCTGGAAGTATCTCAGATAGAAAAAGCACATTAGGTGGATGTTATAGTCTGGGATCTGCTATGATTTCATGGTTTAACAGAAAGTAGTCTAGTGTTGCTCTAAGCATAGCTGAAGCAGAATATATAGCAGCCTGTTCTACTAGTTGTGAAGCCATATGGCTTCAGAAGCTGATGTTAGGATTATTCAATCTAGAGTTGGATACTACCGTGATTCTATGTGACAATCAAAGTTGTATAAAGATCACAGAGAACCCAGTATTCCATGATAGATCAAAGCACATAGAAATCAGGTATTTCTACATTCGAGATATGATGCAGAAGGGATCCATAAAACTCCAATATGTGAGTACTGAAGAATAGGTTGCTAATGTGCTAATGAAGCCTCTGTCTCAAGTAAAATTCGAACACTTTTGAGACAAGCTTGGTGTGGTTTGAAAGAACCTTTCTTGAAAGAGGTAGTAGTGATGTTGCAGTAGGATTATATCATCCCTGGGCATCTGCCCTAAAGTGATTCAGTGGCCTCGATCCTCGAGAATGAAGAGGGATTGTATCATCCGGGGACATCTATCTAGAAGTGATCCGGTGACCTTGGTCCTTGAGAATGAAGAGGGATTGTATCATCCTTGGACATCTGTCCAAAATAGATTCGGTGACTTCGGTCTTCCTGAATGTGGTGGGATTTCATCATCCTTGAAATTTGGTTCAAAATGTATCTGGAGGTCTTAGCCCCCGTGAATGTGGTGGGATTGCATCATCCCTGAACTTTGGTTCGAAATGTATCTAGAGGTCTCGACCCCCATGAATGTGGCGGATTGCATCATCCTAGAAATTCGGTTCAAAATGTATCCAAAGGTCTTGGCCCCCGTGAAAGTGGTGGATTGCATCATCCCTGAACCTCGGTTCAAAATGTATCCGGAGGTCTCAGCCCCCGTGAAAGTGGTGGATTGCATCATCCTTGAACCTTGGTTCAAAATGTATCTGGAGGTCTTGGCCCCCGTGAAAGTGGTGGATTGCATCATCCCTGAACATCGGTTCAAAATGTATCTG
Organism: Pseudotsuga menziesii; assembly: GCA_001517045.1. Taxonomy (NCBI): domain Eukaryota; kingdom Viridiplantae; phylum Streptophyta; class Pinopsida; order Pinales; family Pinaceae; genus Pseudotsuga; species Pseudotsuga menziesii. The sequence goes on from LPNX010858063.1 coordinate 29,017, forward strand.
GACCTCTCGGTCCTCGTGAAAGTGGTGGATTGCATCATCCCTAAACCTCAGTTCAAAATGTATCCAGAGATTTCGGTCCCCGTGAATGTGGTAGGATTGCATCATCCCTGAACCTCAGTTCAAAATGTATCTGGATATTTTGGTCCTCGTGAATGTGGTAGGATTGCATCGTCCTTCAACTTAGTCCTAAAGTGATAGGGACTTATTATCCCATAATCAATCGGGTAACTTCGGTTGTCGAGAATGCTGTGGGATTGCATCATCCCTGGACTTTAAGTCCAAAAGTGAACCAACGACTTTTTTGTCTTTGAGATGTGGATTGCAGGTTGCTGCTGATGATGATGACGTAATGATCGAAAGATCAGAGTATCATGATGATGATGTACTGATTGAAAGATCAATGTATGATGATGATGATGTACTGATTGAAAGATCAGAGTATGATGATGATTACAATGTACTGATCGAAAGATCGGAGCTTGATGATGATGATCAACTGATCAAAATATCAGAGTATGATGATGATGTACTGATCAAAAGATCAAGAGCATGATGATGATCGAAAGATCACAGTATGATGATGATGACGATCAGTATGTGATGACGATGACATACTGATCGAAAGATCAGAATATGATGATGATGATTCTGTTTGAGAATTGAAGTATGATGATAGTGTTGATCATGATGTTATTGATCAGAATAAGATGATGTTGCTAATCAAAAGAACAAAATGTTGAAGAAGTTGTTTTTGATCAAAAGATCAAAATGCTGAAGATGTTCTTGCTGATCGAAAGATCAAAGTGCTGAAGATGTTGCTGCTGATCGAAAGGTCTAAGTGCTGAAGATGTTGCTGATATAAAGGTAAAAGTTGCTAAAGATATTGCTGAAAGATGTTGCTGATCAAAAGGTCAAAAGATGCTGATGAAGATTGAAGACGAAGACTATATGATGTTGAAAATATTCCAATGATTTATAGATGTGTTACCCTGATGATGTTGATGATGTCCTCTCCTATTATTGTTGTTGTTGATGTTGTTGTAGAATACCCTTCTCATTAAGGGGGAATGTTGAAATATTTTAACTTTGAAGAATATTCTTTATGTATATTTTTTTGGTCCCTGATGGTCCTACCGGGAGAACCACTTGTATTACTTTGTACCCCGATGCTCCTAATCATAAGAACTAATAAGAGTCATGAGGTAGTCCCCTCTAATTGTAAAGGTGGGTCATTAGCACTCCAGTGTGGTTACTTGAGCCTACATGTGTAACTTTAGCCTACATGATTAACTTGAGCCTACATGACAGATGAGTTAACTTAAGTGAACAGATGAATATAAATAGAGGTGTAGCGCTCCTCATTTGGAGAACACACTCGCACTTGTGTAGCGCATTAGTGGAGAAGAGAAGAGTAGCAGGAGAAGGAGGAGGATTAGGCTTTGATCTCCTTGTTGGTTTTATCTTTTACCTTTTTGGGGCATCTATATTGAGGAAGCTTTTTTTGGGTTTTTCCCTTTAGGGTTTTCCCCAAATAAATTTGTGTTGTTCTTGTGATACTGTTTCTTTCAGTGATCCTGTTTATATGCTTTTGTTATGAAAATGAAATGAAATACTGATGTTCTAGCTTAGCATATGAAAATTTAACAAAACAAACCTCTTCAAGAGGGTGAGAGAAACCCTAACAATCAAAACCAATTCAGAAGACAGTTTGCACCTCATTTCATACCTAGAGAAAGAAGAAACAATGATATACAATGAGAAAGGAGAGAAATTGAGGATCAAAGAGTACCACCCCCTCTTCAAAATAATGTTGCTGATGAAGAAGAAATTGAAGAGGAAGTGTTATTTTAAGATACAGACCAGGATATGAATTATTTTGGAGAGAAGTTAACTGATGGTTTTGTTACCAAAGACGAGTTTTTTAATTCAGAATACTATGATGCTGATATGTTTGAAGCAGAAAATGATTTAAATCTTGAAATGACTATTGTAACTACTGATGTAAATTAGACAGAGCCAAAGAAAACTTCAAATTTGAGGGCAGGTCCAAAGCAAGTAGTTCAAAATCCAAATAAAAAGGTAGTTGTACCTACTAAATAACAATCTGATCCTGTGTTAGAGAAAAAACAAATTCAGGATAAACAAAAGAAGAATGTGGAGGTTCAGGAGGTAAACAAAAGTGTGCAGAATTTTAATCTGGAAAATGAATTAGGAAAAATTAAGATTCCTATGCCTTTTATTGAGTTAATGAAAAATCCTTCTTACAAAGATTCAGTTCTTAAAATGATTGGTTCATCAAACAGTCAGCCTCTTTCTGATACAGTGAATTTACAAGAAGAAAGCCCTAAAATATTTATTGGTTCAGCTTTAGCTAAAAAAACTAAGAATGATGCTAGTGCATCGCCTCCTTTTTACGTCACACTGACTATTCATGAACAAATGATGCATAACTGTCTTTTGGATTCAGGAGCATCACACAACCTAATGCCAAAGGCTGTCATCAAGGCTCTAGGTTTGAGTATAACAAAACCCTATCATGATTTCTAAGCTTTTGATTCACGAGCTGTAAAATGTTTGGGAGTAATTAAAGATATGGTTGTCAATTTGGCTCAGTTACCAATGAAGAGTGTGATTATGGACATGGTAGTAGTAGACATTACACCTAAATTTGGATTACTTCTCTCTAGATATTGGGCAAAGAAAGTTGGTGGAACTTGACAAATGGATTTAACATATGCTACTATTCCTGTATTTGGAGGAGAAAATAGAAGGTTGTATAGAGAACTACAATTTGCATAAATTGTGACAGATGGCAAGAACCCTACAAATCATCCCCTGTATGCTGTTGATAAGGATTTGCGTACTTGTATGTTACATTTTAGTGATGATGATAATAATGTTGGTTTGTTACAGGTTGAAAAGGAACATCCAGTTAAATGCAGTAGAGAACAAGAAGATGAACTTTGGCAATTATACTTTGATGGGTCATCTTGTAAGGAAGGTGCTAGAGCAGGGGTTCTTTTAATATCTCCTGGTGGTGAAACAGTAAAGGTGATGTATAAATTAGAGTTTATTACCACCAATAATAATGCAAAATATGAATCTTTGTTGTTAGGTTTGAAAGCTGCCAAATATTTAGGTATTCAACAGATTTCTGTATATGGCGACTTCGAGTTGGTTGTTCAGCAGGTGAGGAACAACTATCAAGTGAAACAAGATTTGTTCAAAGTCTACCGTAATGAGGTATGGGATATGATAGACAATTATTTTGTGGCTTTTAACATTACATGTATTCATAGGGACCATAATCAAACTGCTGATTCTTTGGCCTTAGCATCCACACATTTTATTATCCCTAAAACAACACAGCTAAAGTATCCTATTGAGGTTAGGTACAGACCTTCTGTGACTGATAACGTAAGGCAGTGGAAATTTTTTGAATAAGACATTGAAATAAAAATATTTTTAGAGCTGACTGATGAGTTTTCCAATTCCCTGATTGATCAAGAAGAAGATGATGAGGTTGAAGATTCTGAAGATATTGATGAAAATGAGATTACTGGCCATAAGATTATTGAACTTAAAGGTAATTTCATTCCTAAACGTTTGGTGCCACTATAAATAATATTTTCAAAATATGATACATTTTTAAAACCTCTTGTACAGTCTTCAAAAGAAAATGTGGTGGACTGTAATATTGGTACTACAGAACATCCTAGAATCGTGAAGATTTCAAAATCACTCACAATAGAACAGAGAAACAGGTACATTAAGTTGTTAAAGGAGCATTTTGATGTTTTTGCATGGGCTTATGAATACTTGAGGACATATGATACTAGGATTATACAACATAAAATACCTTTAAAATCGAATGTTAAACCTTTTCGACACAAATTAAGGAGGATAAATCCAGCTTTGTTTCTTGTTATTGAAAAAGAAGTGAAGAAGTTGTTAGATGCCAAGATCATTGTTCCTCTTAGGTATTCTTCATGGGTTGCTAATTTAGTTCCTGTCAGGAAGAAGAATGGAGAAATCAGACTGTGTGTTGACTTTAGAAATCTGAATAGGTCTTCATTGAAGGATAATTATCCTTTGCCTAAAATAGAACAAATATTGCAGAAGGTAGTTGGGGCACAAAGGATTTCTATGGTTGATGGTTTTTCAGGATATAATCAAATTGATATGCATCTTTATGATAAAGAAAAGATAGCTTTTACTACTCCCTAGGGAACTTTCATGTATGATAAAATGCCTTTTGGTTTAATGAACGCTGGAGCAAATTTTCAAAGAGCTATGGATATGGCCTTTGTTGGGGAAAGAGACAAGTTTGTAGTGATTTACTTAGATGATATTACAGTCTTTTCACAATCAGATAATGAACATCTAAAACATTTGAAACAGACTTTTCTGAAATGCAGAAAATATGATTTATCTCTTAATCCAAAGAAGTCACATTTTGTTGTAGAGGAAGGTAAATTATTGGATCATTTAGTTTCAGCTGATGGCATCAGGATTGATCTACAGAGGGTGAAAGAAATACTGAAAATAAATCTTCAAAGGAGTAAAAAGGATGTTTAATCTTTCATTGGTAAAATCAATTTTTTGCGTTGGTTCATACCAAATTTTGTTGAGACTATCAAACAAATTACAGCCATGCTAAAAAATGATCAAGAAGTTAGGTAGAGTGTAGAAGCAAAGAATTCATTCAAAAAAATTAAGATGGCTCTTACTGAAGCTCTAGCATTAGTAAGTCCAGATTTTACAAAGGAATTTCTAACATTTTCTTTTGCACCTAAAGATACATTGGCTGATGTTTTATTACAGAAGAATAAGGATGGTCTTGAACAGCCTATTGCATTCTTCAGCTAAACTCTTAGAGATTTTGAATTAAAATACACCATTTTAGAAAAACATGATTACTCTTTAGTAAAAGCTTTGAAATTTTTAAGAATATATGTTTTGCACTCCAAAGTTATTGCATATGTGCCTAGTGCTTCCATAAAAGATGTTTTGACTCATCCTAACAGTGAGGGAAAAAGAGGAAAGTGTATTGCTAAAATCATGGAGTATGATGTGGATATCAGACGTATAAAGCTAGTAAAGGGACAATGTTTAGCTAAGCCATTAGCTGAGTCAAATTGCCAAGATTTATGATTGCATCTGATGGAAGAACAACCAACACAGGAAGAAAATCAAGCAGAGCTGAAGAAAGAGAAGATTATGGATTTCTATTCAGCATGTACATGGTATGCAGACATTGTATATTTTCTTTTGTAATTGCAATGTCCATAATACTTAGATAAAAAAGTTGCTAGATCTTTGAAGTTAAAAACTACTAAGTAATGTTTGGTAGAACAACAACAGTTTTGGAAAGATCTAGGGGGTATTCTACTCAAATGCTTAGATAAACCTGAAATTGAAGGAGTAATTTTTGAATCTCACGAAGGCAATTGTGGAGGTCATAAGTATTGGAAGGTGACAGCATATAAAATTCTAAGAGCTAGATACTATTGGCCCTCTTTATTTTCAAATGTATATCAGCAGGTAAGAGCATGTATTCCTTGTCAGAAATTTGTTGGTAAACAAAAGTTGCTATCATTAACTTTCAAACCAATTGCAATAAATACCCCTTTTCAGCAGTGGGGTCTGGACTTTATAGGAGAGATAAATCCATCTTCCTTAGGACAACATAAGTCGATTTTGACTGCAACAGATTTCTTTACTAAGCGGGTGGAAGCTATTCCCACAAGGAATGCCACAGATAAGGTGATCATAGATTTTATTGAAGAAAATATTCTTAGTAGATTTGGATGTCCACAGAGAATATTAACTGATAATGCAAAAGCCTTTAAATCTAAGGCTATGGGGGCATTCTGTGAAAAGAATTGCATCTTGTTGAAACATTCGACCCCTTACTATCCTTAGGGTAATGGTTTAGCTGAGTCATGAAATAAAAATATCATTCAGAGTATCAAGAAATTGCTAAAGCATAATAAAATATCACGAGATTCTATGCTAAAGTATGCATTATGGGCAGACAGAATAACAGTTAAGCAAGCAATTGGAACTTCTCCTTTCCAATTAGTATATGGTACAAATGCAGTTTTTCCTATTCAGTTGGGTATCCCAGTGATGATGTTTTTTCAAGACTGTCAAGAAGAACCTAATGATATGTAGAGAAGAATTTATGCAATGATAGAGTTGTAGCAGAATCAAGAAAAAGTGGAAGAAAAGGCACAACTATACAGGTTGAAGATTAAAGAAAGATTTGATAGGAGGATCAAAGACAATACTTTCTCAGTAGGAGACATGGTTTTGAGATGGGATGCTAGGAAGGAGAAAAAAGGAAAGAATGGGAAGTTTTATAACCTTTGGTTTGGTAATTTCATAGTATCAAAATTTTTGGAAAACAATACTTTTGTTCTACAGACCTTGGAGGGTGAGGAGTTGTCTAGTCCAGTTAATGGACGATTCCTCAAGCATTTTTACAGTTTTTGAAATGGATTCTGGTTTTTCATTGTATATACCTGTGTGAATAAATAGAATAAGGACTCCATAACCCAATGGAAATTTTGCAAACTAGCAGATAGCAATACAGAAGGCACTAGTCTACAGGTTCTTGAAGCCTCACAAGGAAGACTTCATCCCGTAGCAGGAGCCAGATGTTAGGTCATTTTTTAGTCTTCCATTTTTTTTTATAATTTTATTCATATTTTGAATCTTGCTTTTACTTTTTGTTTCTTCAAAATTTTGTTGATAGGGACAATGTTAATTTTAACCTTTAATTCTCATGTTTTTTTGATTTCTTAGCTTATTTTTATAAGTTTTGCTTTGATTTTATAATTGAAGGGTTTTTATAAGGAATATATGGATTAGAAAAGCTTTATAAAGAGCATAAAAGTTAAACTTAGACCCCTAAACCAAGTGCAAACTCTTATCATTAGCTTAATATTGTGAAATCATTAAATTGGACTTTTTCTTGTAGCACAAGACAAAAGTAGATGCACTAGAGCACTACAAGAAAATCGCATGAGCTAAAATCATCATTTTTTGGTCCAATTTTTTTGGGATTCTCACACATTAGGTCTTAATCACATTTTATGATGCATTTGATACATGTCTTCTACTTTTTAATCACTGAAACATGTGGAATATCATCATAAGGGCGAGATCGTGGCGGTTTCATGCAGAGCAGATATAATGATGACAATAGAGTATAATGAGACAAAGATGTTTGGGATTATGATTTTTATCTAAAGGACACAAAGAATAAGTGAATATTGTGATGAGAATATAGTGCTAAGAAATCCAGATTTTGAAACTGAACGAGAAATTTGGGATTTCAGCAGCAGCTGGCTGGAGTGGTCAAAGCAATTCAAGACAGGTGGAGCATGCAATTCAACACCTGACCATTGAAATAACCATATTCTAGCACTCGAATTGGTCATCTTAACAGGTAGTCCGCATGCCAATGCTAGGGTTTTTAAATTTGGGGATTTTCTGAAGAAATCACTAATGACAAATTCGAAGGTAGAGTACTAGTTTTTCACCTAATACATGTTGAATGATGAATTATTAACCAATACATTTAAAGTATTCATCATTTAAACAATGGAATTCAGAGTAGATCTGGTTGTAGGTCCCTGTACTGTATTCTAGGTCAGTCTGTTGAGATTTGAAGACATTTAGACTATGGTATATTGACAGAAGCTGTTTAACCATAGTAAATATGAAAAAGAGTGGAAACACTAACAAGGAAGAGCCTTCAAACTTAAGTTGGGTGAAGAATTTTCTATATTGTGCATAGTTGTTTTCAAATGTAGGATGGTTAATGTTATTTAAAAAACAATGAAGGTTATCATGCAGAAGTGTCTTACAAATTTGCTCAATGTCTAGACAAATACATAGTGTCTTTTGACACCTTAAAGTTCAAATTAACTAAGGAATTAATAGCTAAGGAAACAGGGATCTTGGACGAGGGAGAGTTATGGTTTAAAAAGGTTCCATTCACCTTTAATGCTCAAAAATACTTGCTTCTTGGTGTGATTTCATATTGGGAAAAAGGTGTTCCAATCCAAAACTTTAAACCTGAATGGATTGAGCCCATTAAATTCTTGCATAGCTATGTTACTTGTGAGGTTAGATATGCCTTTGTTTTCAAATATCATTGTAGGTTTCTCCAACATCTTAGTGATGAGTCTAAAATGAACTTACCTTTCTTATTTCTGAAAAGTCTACAAAAGATGTCATGTAGGGTGAGAGAGCACGAAGATCATACAAAGCAGTCTATTTTTCAGCATGGACTCATTAAGCTCATCATAAGCATTGTATTACAGAAAAGGGAAAATACTTGGGAACAATTCCTAGCACTAACAAAGGGGAAGGGAATCTATGTATCCCATCGGGATGGGAGAATAGGCCTAACACTGTACTGTGTCAAGAACACACATATTTTTGAACGACAAGTTTGATATCTGTATTTTAATGACCCTCTGTTGAAGTAATATATAGTCTTTATTAAAAAAAAAAAAATTGTTAGTAGGAAAATACACCGCCGCGAATCAATAGAGGTGCCATTGCAAGCAATGGAACGGAAGTTAGTTAAACTATTTGTTTAAAACAAATACGCAGAACCTCAATTAACATATAAAAACACATGTTTAAGTTACATACATAAAAAATGCATGTGGCCACAACCTTGCCAAGGTATCGGTAGTATCAGTTCTAAATCTTGACTGCAATAATATACAAGTGAACCTTCTACAATTTACAAGTAAAAATGTACACAGTCATGTAATATAATAACATATTATATAAATGGCTGAAACATAGAGTCTCCATCTTATACATATCAAAACCCTCCCCAAACTAAAATGTATATTTGCATCCCTGGATTCCCAATAACGCAAGAGAATTACACAGTCGAAACCATTAACCAAATCATTCACCATCACAACATTGAGCTCAAAGTTGTGCTAAAAAAATCTATATGTAGAGGTAACTGCTCAAGCTTTTTTTTACAGGGATTACTTGTGAAGGGTATTCATAGACAACCTGGTAGACACCATGGCTCACGAATGGAATACCTGTCACCTGCAAAAAGGAACAAAGGCCCATTAGAAGTATGCTAATATGCCACTCAAAGAAAAAAGATTATAACGCTGAAACCCAAGTGGAGAGCATACCTTCCCAAGGTGCAAAGAAGAACCAATCCTCTAGGCCATGAAAAAACTAGAGAGACGGACATAGCACATACCCACAACAGTGGAAAATTATTCTCCCATCCATGACAAACCAAGCATAGGGTTTGCGTTTTCCCCTCCCCGAGAGAATTTACTCTGCCACCCTGTCCACCACAAACATCGTGATATTTACCCTCATTTCTATAGTTTAAAAACCCCAAATATGACTTGGTATTGGAAATGTGATTTGGATTGGAACCACCATTAATATTATCGTTGACATATATAAGGCAAGGTGCATGGCACATGGAATATGCCATGAATGGATCTTCATATATATATATATATATATATATATATCATATGGCATATAAACTTTAATATAATATGATTAATTCTTCTGACTTAAACCTCCATTATTTAGGCTTAAAAACATTCCAACCATATGTTATAAATACTAAGGATAGGAATAAAATTTATCAAGGTCTAGACACAATAATAATGTTAACGACATAGATGCAATTTTGAAAAACCCCAACTTTGCATAACCATTAAATGTAATTAGTAGTAGTAGGAGTATCTAGGCTAGGATTCTAGTCTTGTCATGTTTGAAAGGCATACAATAGTATAGCATAGATATCATGTCAATGTTCAGCTGTCGTAGCACGTTTTCACCATCTATTGAACCTCAAAAAAATGAAGAGAAGTTGCATTAGTTCAAACATGAACTAAGTAAACCCTGTAATCATCAAATATAATCACTTACCTATCATAGTGGTCCTATAAGGGATACAAGTCCCACCACTCCATCCCTTGAGAGTTAAAGCTTGAGTCAGAATTTTCCATAAACAAAGAACAAAACTTATAACCAGAAAGTAAGATACAACTGAATGAGTATATGCACATGCATGATACGAAATAATCAATGAACAAGGTAATCATCTAGATCAATTCAAGTAAAATAAACACATTATATGATTACATTAATAACCAAATTGAAAAAACATTTAGAAGTGGAAAGGACAACTTACATCACTTCGGTATAGAAAACAAAGATCGACATATTTTGTAGAAGATCAGTTAATGTCCAGTTCAAGTAGTAATTAACTACCCTATAATTTTTATTACTTTTAAATTTTGGGGACATTATAGTTGTGTGAGATAAATTTGATCCAAACCAGTTCATATTTGCATGATGGGATTAGAATGGCAAGTGGATTTAACCATTTCTATGATGAAGTCCTCAAAAATATTCAGGAGGATAGGTTATTTCAACTACAGAAAGAATATAAGGTAGGATAAACAAGACTATTGTGGTCCAAAGAGAGACTATATTTCATAGAGGGAGGAGACATTAGGTCCAACATTCTAACATAGTTCCATTGAAATCCCTACCCGAGGCACCTATGATATCAAAATATGACATCGGTAGTAAAGAAACAATTTTTTTGTCCTATGTTAAAAGTCGACGTAGAACTATTCATCAAAAATTTCCAAGATTCTCAGCTGGTCAAAGATGAGCACCAACATCCTTCAGGGTTACTACAACCATTACCCATTCTGGAATGGAAATGGGATGTTATCAATATGGTTCTCAGTATGAGTTTGCCAAAAATCAAGAAGTAGAATGACTCCATCTTTGTAGTGGTCAATAAGTTGTCCAAAGAGGCACACTTTATTTCAGTTAAGTCAAATTACAAGACAGTTAACATTGCTGACATATTCCTAAATGAGATATTTCAAATGCATGGGATACCTAAGGAAATCATCTTGGATCGAGATACCAAGTTTACTAGTAACTTATGGAGATATTTATTCTCTGTCTTAGAGACACAGTTAAAGTTTAGTACCACCTACCACCCGCAGACAGATGAGCAGTTGGAGCGAGTAAAACCTATTTTCGAGGACATGCTTAGAATGTATGTGATGAACAATCCCACAAGGTCAGAGGATTATCTACACCTCACAAAGTTTGCATATAACAACGGATACCAAACCTCCACCAAAATGAGTCCCTTCGAGGTACTCTATGGCCGAAAGTGTAGGACACCGATGACTTGGGATATCTCGATGGACAGGCTCATGTTAGGGTCAGATTTATTAAAAATACCTAGAACATTTAGTCACCAAAGTGAAATAGAATCTCAAGGAAGCATAATACCACTAGAAAATATATGTAGATAAGAAAATAAAGCATAAATATTTCCAAATCAATGAACATGGTTATTTAAAAGTAAAAGTGAAAAGAAGCTCATTGAGCCTCGGAAGGTGCAAAAAGATAGCACCAAGATTTTGTGGACCCTTTCAGATACTAGCCAAGAGAGGGTTAGTGACGTATAAATTATCTTACCTACAAATATAAAGGTTCATAATGTTTTTCATGTATCTCTTTTGAAGAAATATGTATATGACACTAAACATGTGATTGATTGGTCCTTGCTACAGGTGAAACCTGAAGGGGAGTTTATGCCAGAGCCCCTTCAAGTTCTCGACAAAAGAGAAGTAAAACTCAGGAAGCAAACCATTGTCCAATTGAAAGTGCAATGGAAGCACTTTGGGCTCGATGTGGCCACATGGGAGAATTAAGCCACCATGAAAGAGGCTTACCCTGCCTTGTTTCATGATTTCATTTCTAGTCCCTAGAACACCGGGACATTATTTTTCTAACCAAGGAGGGATGTAATATCCTGAATTTTGACCTTCACTATATTCGGCATGAACTGCACTGCATATGAGTTACTTTGATGATTATGTTTATGTCTATATACTGGGTTTATGCCCCACTTCACATGAGTCATGTTGATTAGATAGATATATTGGGTGTAAGCTAATGCTCACGGTTTATTGTCTTGCATATTATCATATATGTTGGGCATATTCCTCGATGGACCAGACTATTACCGTTGTACTGGGCATAGGCCCCGATGTACTGGATTTATTATTATCAGATTAGGCATAAGCCCTGATATATATTGAGATGAATATTTTGATGTATTCTGCAGAAGTATGAAAGCATGATTGAGTTCTATGATGTGTTGGGTGTAAGCCCTGGAGCACATGAGTTATGAGATTTTTATATTAAGCATAATCTCTAGAGCATATGAGTTATGATATTTTGTGTTGAGCATAAGTTGTGGAGCACATGAGTTATAAAATTGGAAGTGTTGGGAATAATCCCTAGAGCACTCCAACTTGATGTTGACCATAAGCTCTTGAGCATCGAATCTTTGGTCATTGAATCCCTAGGTGTATTGTACAAGTGCATCCTAGTATTCGTGTTGAGCTAAAGGATCTGAAATTGCATTAGCATAACGCCCAATTGATAGTATTGATATTAGTCTCTAAATAACACTAGGGGTTACTTTAAATTAAGTGTGTTGAGTTGGAAAGACTCTGAATAGCACCGACCCTCATCATACTTATTTTAAGTTGATTAATTGAAATTCCAAATCTACTTCTCATCAAGGAGTGGAATAACTAGTACAAAAACGAGGTAATCCAACATGTAAGGAGGAAATGAGAGCTACCTAACCTAGTTGACCAAACAAACCCTAACTCAAGCCTTGATAAAAGAAATAACATAAGCTAAGGGGAGCATCAAAATAAATAACTATGATATATGATGCATAAATAATAATAAAGGATAATTAGTAAAGTTTATATAATGTGTGTGTGTATGTATATATATATATATATATATATATATATATATATACAAAAATAAAAGGAACTAAGATAATAAGTGAGAGTCTATGTACATATTATATCATAAACTAAACTATTTAAATAAATATTATATTCTAAACATCAAGTACGAAGTAGTAAAAGTTCATAGTTAAACAAAATAAATATTGTTTACATAAAAATCAAACTAAAGATTATTTTCAAAGAAATAATGAATTCTTGATTCAACTGAAGTTAAACCAACTTCCATTTTTCCAAATATTTTCTATAAGAACAAACCAAGATAAGGATTAGGGATCTGATTATTATTCCTGGATGGAATTGGAGAGCATTTCTAAAACCAAGCACTCTTATATAGAGCCTGATTAATAAACAACAACAACCTCACCTTTAGGATTTCTAGATCACATGCTTGTTGGATCTAGCTTGGGGGGATCCGAATTAGAGCTAGGAATGGTTCTAGGTCATGGTTAGCAGGAACGTGGTAGTTACAAAGTTATTCAGTTATCATTCCCAAGGCAAGAAATAGGAAGTTTTTTATTAATTCTAGGTGTTGAAGTGTGCAAGGTTCTTTAGCCATTTCAAGCTACATAATTGTAGATGACAAAGTTTCTACATTTCATCTCTTATCTCTGTTTTGATTATTTTTATAGGTTGTGATTACAACCATTGGGTTTTTTATTGAGAGCTATAATTTTCCCTCTATCAGTTTGAACAAATGTTTTAGGTTGTTTGATTAGTTAATATGGAATCTTAGTTTAAATTCTTATATAGATTATAGGATAAATTTCTTATCACATTTATGTTAAACAATTTTTAAATGTTTTTATATATATGTTAGGGTTTAGCCTAGACTCAACATTTATTTCTAATAAATTTAGTGACGAGCAATTTCATAAAATATAGAAATAATATTAAAGTAATATATATAAACCCTATATCCCAGCACTTGTATAATTTCCTCATGCAAAATTATAAAACCAGAGTAAATATACAATCCTTAATTATAATATTATAGAGCATTCACAAGGTCTCACAACTTTAACAAATAAAATAACTATCATCAAATAAACTATCTAAATCTACACTAAAATAAATAAATCACGATGAAACCACCATTCCTCTAACGAAGGTTGAAAGCCTGTTAACGATTCTCGAAAGGAAATAAATATGAACCATAAATTAACCAGAGACATAGATCAAACCCAACGTATTATCAATGTTCGAACACCACTATTTTTCTATATAAAAATATGTGCAACATTTGCTGCTTACAAATAATAAAAGAATTAAATCAAAATACACGATGGGCATGTCATCCAATAAACAAACTAACCACTAAATAAGCATTGACTTGGATCTTATAAACTAGTTAAATAAATAACAAAGACGATAATCCAAGATCAAATCCCATAACCTCCAGCCGAGAGCATTTAAACCATTTAAAATAAATAACAAACATAATGATAATATCAACTTTCAAATAGCAAAAATAACACCAAACCAAATACTGAATGTGATAAGAATTTTCCATGAGTTTTCCTATGTACTACAGGAAATAAATACATTATATAACCATTCCAGATACAAAGTCTTTGCCATATAGGCAATCTAGGAGTCACGATAATATTACCACCATCCAAACCATATGGTTATAATAACGGGGATGCCATTATAACATTTAAACAAATCATATAAAAAATATAAACAATGAACAGAGCTAGGGATTTCCCTCCACTACGATACCGAAACAAAATCAATATTTCAATACATCAAATCAATAAAAAAACAATAAGGAATGTATCTAAGAGTTAAATACAGTGCGAATGTAGGTCTCTTCCCCTTCATTTCTATACAGAAGAGAAACACCAAATTGAAAAAAAACCATTGTAATTTACCAGAGGTAAAACCCTTTAAACGTTAAACAATTCATATATTATAGCGTGGGAATAAACAATGGCCATTTCATAGTGCCATTTATAGCAATGGCACTGATATCTCAGAACATTCATATTAAAATTAATTATAGTGCTCGCGACAAACAATGTGCCAAATTAACCTAATTAAATAAACCCCCAATTTTCCAGATACGCTCTTGTACATATAGAACTACAATTAAAAACACAGAACCATGATTTAAACACAAAGTCTAAAACCAATTAAACATAGAACCCATTTAAGATATCACTATCACCATTAAAGTATGCACAGGCTTAAAACTTAAACTGCGATTTCATAAATTAAACCAACAAAGAGTCAAGAACATCGAATATAAACATCATTATATAATTTCAAAACAAAATGTTTTAATTACATAGTAAATCCACCACATTCGTTACCATTTTACAAATGCTCGAACGAGCCAAAAACCATAAAATCCCCAAACCCACGACTAAGCCTAAGCCTCGTTACAATTTTCCAAACCCTGGAAAAACCCAAATGGGAAGCCTTTTATAAACTACACAAAAAGAATCCACCTTTTCTGTAAAACCCATAAATGACCAAAAATATGGTAGAAGACCCTTCTGTATGGGCTTACCAGGCAATAATCTTGACGGCCTCACGCTACCATAGTCGCAAGCTGCTCCATGCTCATGAAAATGGATGAGTAATATTGAGAAACCACAGAGCTGCATTCGCATACCTGTCAAGCAATTTGAGTAACTGTTGTAACCATGCCTCTGTCAGTGAAGCCCCAATGATGATTGTGCAAAAGAATGGTTGTGCAAACCCTAGCCTTGGTTTTATGTTTTCGCCAGCATGGAGGAAGCCATGCAACCTTCGCATGGGCTCATTTAATATGACAACTATCACCCACCATATTTTAAATTTTAATCCCTTTTCTATATTTTTTGCCTCATATAGATTTTTTTGTGTTTTAAATCCATG
The DNA here is from genome assembly GCA_001517045.1 of Pseudotsuga menziesii. Classification (NCBI taxonomy): domain Eukaryota; kingdom Viridiplantae; phylum Streptophyta; class Pinopsida; order Pinales; family Pinaceae; genus Pseudotsuga; species Pseudotsuga menziesii. The sequence goes on from LPNX010858063.1 coordinate 44,772, forward strand.
CCACAACCCCTTAATGTTTAAGTTCAGAGAACTTCTAGGTGCTAGTTCTTATTCCTTTTACGCACATGTAGCATAGGCTTAGCGAAGGAACACTTGCAATAAAAATGGATACATCATACATTGGTTCCCGAGAACTAAGTAATCCCATATTGTGGGATTTACTTACCTTTCCGAGTGAGTTGTTAGGTAAAATATAGCCACTCCTCCCCTTTAGATGCAGAGGTAAGTTAGCCTCATCATTTAGTAAATAAAACTAAGTAACGTAACAAGTATCCAACATTAATAAACAATATCAGAGCATAATTAAACTAGATATAAGATATCAATATATAAAATAACGACAATAAACATCATCATAATATAGAAAAAATAAGAGAATAGAAGCATAACATGAACATAGGTATAGTTCCTATTAAGTTTCTATAATTTCGAAGTTAAGAATAAGATGTCCCTTAGATCTTAACACTATCATTAGCCCTATATTTGTTTTTTTATTTACGGATTTTAGGGACATTACAATATCTTAGCTGTAAATTTGTATTCAATTCTTTCATTATAGGAAATTTCAACTCAAAATGGTCCTCCTAAAACAGAAAATAATAATATTAATTAATTTTGGAGGAAGAAAAGAAAAAAACTACTTTTTTGTTTGTATTTTCGACATATCTCCCCATGTGTTTACTCAAATTTTCATTGGGAGAGCTCGTTGGATGCGGAATTAAATTCTGCCTCCAACGAGTACCCACTCAACATACTTTTGACAGACCCCGCTACCCCAAAAACAAGAAATACCTGAAAAATCGTGATGATGACATCATCATCACGGATTTTCAGGTATTTCTTGTTTTTGGGGTAGCAGGGTCCGTCAAAAGTATGACGGGGTACTGTTTAGATACAAAATTTAATTCCGCATCCAATGAACTCTCCCAGTCAAAATCTGAGTAAAAACACGGGGAGATATGTTGAAAATACAAATAAAAAAAGTGTTTTTTTTATGATACCTATCCCCAAATTTATATTAAAAAAGTGTTTAAGACGTATACAGTATTTCAAATTTAAATAAATTTCATTAGCTAACACATGATGACATGGAATTTGAATTAGATTTAAAAGGCCCATTATGAGTTGAATTTCCTCTAATGTAACACCGTTAAGCATGATTTCAGCCAATGCTTTGCATATTTTATGGGTAAAAGAAATCGTGTTTCTAGAAATGTTGAATTATGTGAACTTGGACTTCAAGGGATTTGATCACTAGTCCACGATTCGGTTTCAGTGTTGGCCTATCAAACGTTATGTGTTTAATACTGTAATTATGTGATTTAATTGTAAAAAAAAAAATGTGTCTTCTTAAATATATAAACGCGATTGCAACCCAATGTTGTGCGTAGCGTTTTAGGAATATTTTAGAATTCTAGATACATTGGTAACATTGATTTGGAAACCCCAATCAGTTTCGTTTTGTGTACTATCCCAAACTTTAAACCTAACCATTATAGGCATGTGCCTATTGATTATGATGATTATCTAGATGTTTTATTTTTATATTGGGTCGAAGACCCCACTGCATATGAACATGATGATTTGTTTTAGGTATTGGGTGTAAGACAATTATTGATCCTTGGCCATTGTATCCCTAGGTGTATCATATCAGTACATCCTAGCACTGGTGTTGAGCGAGGATCTTTGGAATCACACTGAATTGTAACTCCCTGTTTAAGCATTGAGTATGGGATCTGGTAAGCACTAGGGATTACTGAAAAGAATTTAATAACTTCCGAGTGAAAACGACTTGATAAAAATATTGATCTCATCATACTTATTTATAAGTGATTAAATGAAATTTCAAATTTATGTATTCTCATCAAAGTACTGAAGAGCTACCACGTTATATGAGGAAAATCCAACATACAAGGATGTTTAAAGTTGCCTAGCCTACTATACCTAAACAATCTACCTACTTGACCTTAATAAAGAAGTGTCATTAAGTCTAGGATCATGGTATATGATGCCCAAAGCCAAATGTTAATAAAGTGTTATATTTTTATGTACTTTATACATGTTATGTATAAAGAATTAAATATATTAATAATATAAATAAATGAAAGAAACAAGAAGAGCTCCATTAATTATTATTTATTATGAAGGATTAATAAATAGTATAATGTCTATTAAAGTCCAACTAGGAACTAGTAGAAAGTTCCCAAGTTAAATTATTAATGATTTACCCAAAGTAATGGAAAAGGTTTAAATCAAGAAACTAAGGTTTCTTGATTTAACTGTCCCTTTGACTTAAAAGCATGTCTATAAAGACTCAAGCCAAGGAAAGGCTTGGGGTTTTGATTTATCATTAGAGGAGTCATTTTTCTGCATGTTTGCTCTCAAGTAAATTCTTGAAGAAAAATTTCCTAGAAGGAAAAGGAGAACTAATCTAGATCAGATACACCAATTAGGAAACACTACCTTAGGAGCTCTAAGCTACTTGCATGTCGGAGTCTAGCTCAGGGGGATCCAGATTAAAACCAGGAACAGTTCCAAGTCATGATTGGGAGGAACGTGGTAGTTCCCAAGTGATTTGGTCATCAAAATGAGAGGTCAGATCTATCTTAAATTGTTAATGCTGGTTATTTAAAAAGTGTGCACATTCATTCATTAAAAGAGCTTCAGAAAATTATAGGTATGAGTTCTTAGTATGTGAAGTTCATTTCTAGGGTAAATGCTGGTTGCTTTATGTAAATGTTCCTTATATATTCCTAACCCTAGACTATATTCTATTTTCTATATTAATTGATAGAAATGTTAGGTAAATGATTTCAATGCATTTCCTAACCCTGTGTGTTTGATTTCTGGTTAGAATCTGCTAAGGCTCATATTTATTAAATATTACCCTTAGCTTGTAAATGTTATCATAGGTTGCATATTACTAGGATTGCATCTTTAAGTTTGTTCTCTGTATCACTTCATTTTTCATATTTTGTTACTATAAACTAGGGTTTGATTTTCAGTAACTAAGTAATCGTCCTCTAGGCTTATTACTTTGCTGACATATTTCATTTGTCAGTAGAGGCTTGTCTAAAGTTTATTTCCAACTAGTTTAGAAGTAGGAATTTAAATATTTATGTATATAATTACTAGGTTCAACCTCAAGTACCAATAAAGGAACTATGATAGTATCCATGTAATTATTAACAGCAATGAGTAAACCAGAAATATTAAATATAAGTATTTAATAACAGAATTAGAATATAAATTAAATCATGAGTAAATAAACTATTAAGACCTTTCAAGGTCTATCTTATTAACTATAACCTATATAACAAATCATTTCCATTAAACAATATCGAAATCATATTATAAACTCATGTATTACAAACAGGGATAGGAATCGAATCCTGTGAGCATACATGCATAGCCTCTTTTTATTAACTAAAATACAACTCATTACATTAATATCCAATTAAAGTCAAACCCTATTGGGTTTTTTTCATCCACAGTATGGGCACCCTATACATAACCTATATGTGGGAAACAAATTATAAACCACCACCAAGTTGGTAATACAAACTGCAATTTCACTACAGCACGACCTCAACCAACATTTAATACACAGAGTCTATTTATAAATCTGCACACAACCGTCGCATAAACATTAAACAACTAATAAGTAAAACCCATTTTGCACACTGAGGTCATGAGATCGATTCCCATGGATGTCCAACCAAAGGCAAAAACAATAATAACAAACCATAGTAGTTTATACAAAAATAGTAAGCAAATCGTATAACCATCTTTACATAGGCCACGCTATACGTCTAATCTATGTGGGCTACAATTTTATGAATGCACCAAATGCTATGTAATAAACAAATGCATACTCTAACAGTGAGGTTGTAAGACCTTAAATACATTCTTGGCCTCAACCAAGTTTATAAGGTTAACACATAGTCTTTCCAAAATACCCCTGCTGTAATGTTGGCCATCGTGGGTTCCTCACCCATGGCTCTTCAGAGTCCACATCGCATAAGAACTAATAACAATATTTAAAAACCCCACACTAAGCTATTGCAACACTGTGGGAAAGGCTCATTCCATTCACATCATGGCCTATACCCAAACTGTCAATGTATTATAGTATAATTCTAAGGAACACCATTATACACAGAACGTTCAAGTAGGCGAATGCCTCATGTAAATTTACGATAACAACCAAAAAACGTAGAATAGAATTGTCTTATACACAACATAAAACAATAACCATGGTAATCATTTACAAAACAATATTTATATCCATTTACACAGTGGGCATCAATATTTCTACACAGTCATCATTTAAGACCAAAAACGAAGTTGCACGAGCATGCCAATGGGATAACGCACCATTGCAAGCAATGGTGTAGCCCATGGATAAAAGGCTCAAATAAAAATAATGATTTACATAACCCAAACTTATTTACATAGAGACAAATGGATTATGAGTTACTTCATGGCTTAACGCCTTAACAATTAAAATAAAAACCAAGTCTGGAAACTTAAGCCCGAAGGAGAAATCGAAACCCATAGCATAAAACCCCAACCAAGAAACAAATCCAAACGTAGTCTGCCAAAAAGGGTCGAGAGGTTGCAAGTATAGAATTCCTAACAGGTTTACCGTGGCCACTCTGCATGGCCTTCAAGTTTACCATGAAGTATGGAGCCACCCCCACTTTTGCTACCCTATCACCTGCAACAAAAAATTGAATATGATGTGGGTGAGAAGTATGACCACGTTAAATGCAACAATGAAAACCATAGAAATGATGTTAAAACAAAATGGTCCCTTACATTTGCTGCAATGGAGTTCGCCTCCATTTTCCCCTGTGCAGAGAAATACCAAACTCCAACTCAAATGTTGCAAATGAAAAACCCATTGTGTGCCAAGCCCTAATCTTGGGGCTTCCACGATTTCCAAAGACATTAAATGCACCAGCTAGAGTCCATTAATGAATCACCAAACCCACTCTCGATAGTTTAGTCTCATTGTATTTCATGAGCTTCAATGCAATGCATAAACCCCTCTAATCTATTATTCAACCATATGATAATTCACACCACCCAAAACCCTTTCCATGTATCATATAATACAAGGTCTATGTAATGTATGACCCATACATTGTTTTGTCACCCCAAACTTTAAAAAGTAGCACTTAGACTTTAGTACCCGGTCTCATTCATACATGGTAGAGTGCTAACCCTAACTCATAACAAAGACTTGTATCACTTATCTCTTAAGTTTAAACATGGGGTATGTTCCCTAAGCTTAAGTGCTTAGAGAACCATGGAATATGGGATATGCCATGGTAAGTATCCTGTTTTTATTCAAAAATCCAGTTTGAAAATGTTCCAAGATATAACCTGTAGACAAAGTAAAGAAATATGTTAATACTTTTCATTAAATAAACTAATGTATGATTACATAACGGAATAAAAATACGACATAGGCATTTTAACCGTGATAATAAAATAATGAGAAGAGTAATTTCACCTTGCTAAACTGAGTACGTAATGAAGTATAATGACGAACAGTAGGTATACTTTTAGCCAATTGGTTTGAGCACGCTTCTAAACTCCATCGCTAGGTATAATCTGCATATAGGGTAAAAGAGGTGCCTTAGTTCGATTGAAGTAAGTACGCTTGCGTGTCAAGTAATACTTTACCTCTCAGACTGTCTGTCATGTCCCCATCCCTCCGACCAGCAAAGAGGACGCGACCCCATGGCGTTAACCATCTGGGCTACCAGCCCCATGAACATGTGAATACATAAAAATTTTGAAACAGAATGCTTAAACAAATGCTTTGACTAGAACATGCACACATGAACATTTATCATGCACAGATGTAATTGTTTATCAGACACAACAGAAACATCACACATTCATACAAGCATTCTCCCATCATGTTCATTACATTCATTGACAGAAAATATGGTTGCAGAATTAGAAATGGACAAGATCACTTATCTTATGAAGAATTCGTTCTGCAACTAGCTACGTCGCTCCAACGTTCCACCCAACCATAGGCCAGCGTGCTCCTTAATCTCTCAGCAACGCTGCCACCCCTGAGATGGGCATGATTCTCCAAGGAATAAGGGAACAAGCAGGCTTACACATAGCCAAGGTACACAAATTAGCCAATCCCCCATAGTGGGGTTTATTAGGCCGTTAAGGAGATAGGAAAAGCTAAATGCTAAGCTGGTGAGCTCATTGCAGAGCCAATAACACCTACACCAGAACTAGCCTGGCTTCTAAAACACCCACACACACCCAACACAAGGAATCAGTCCCTTCTCTGATACACAGTCCCTCAGGCCCTACATCCCCTTCCAGTGCTATTCAGGGGTTGTGGAGAAGAAATCCATCCCTCTAGCTCTGTTTGTGTGGGTTCCATCCACCAGGTTTATCAAGAAAACCAAGCCCCCATCCCTGCTCCCTACACAGTCCGAAGACCAGCCATTGCACTCATGCAATTAAATCAGCTGTTGCAGCTTAGATAGCTTAATAGGGAAATGAATCCCAAGGAATTTCAAATAGGCCACTGAACGTGTTAGTGCACACAATTTACAACATGGGGGAAATAAACAGTCCCAAAACGTATCAGCATACACTGTGTGTGAAACGAACAGACTCTCGTCCCCAAAACATAAAGGAGACCACAATAATCATGATGTAAAGTAGACCACATCAACACAACAAATCTCTAAGGAGAATGGCGGAAACCATAACTCACGGGAAGAACAACAGTCCCATTCTCACATTGAAATGATAGGAAAAAATTACACGACCATACCAGTCTATGAGGATATCATACAACTGAAAACGTGGGTAGTCCCTTCATAACAAATTGTGGATGGAAGAGCATAGCCCCCAGCTCATTGTGTGAGCCCAAAACCAGGAAATCCTGTGCGTGAGAATAGCGAACAGACAATGGTGAGAATGCCCGTAGCCAGAAGTGCATGAACATGAACCACTTCCGCTCCTGTGTGAGGATGGACAACAAATCGTGAGGCCTGCGTAGTGGAAAGTATGTGAGTGTTTTCAGCACAGTCATGGAGGGGGAGTAGAATGATGGAGTGATTTCAGTGGTTTCTTTTGCCATTGTGAAGTCAATTGCAGGTGGAGTGTGCATGTGGGAAAGGACTGGCAGTCTTGTCACCCCACTCCCAAAGACAATAATTTCCTCAACCACCAGTAGCAATTCTTAATGGAGGTGGTTGGGTAAGACAAGGTGGTGACACATGGGTTTTTCCCTCATTGGCCAAGGTTTGACATTCCCCCACCCTTATCCTTGTGAAAATCATGCCCCTTCTCAATTTAGTTGCCGCGAGCATAGCTGGCCGGGTTCATTTTAATTAAATATGCATATCTACATGATGACAAAACTTAATATCTATGTTGCATGCCCCGATACACCATCGGTGATAGATTTAAATATGAAACATAGCATAACCAATCAATGGAGGGGCCTTGGCCTTTAGCTCCGCACCATGATCATTTAGAATATATACATCATATACATCTAATGCAATGGGGTCAAAACCAAGTTGTTACACTATCATGGGAGAACAAGTCCCTCCATTCTGCCCACTTCATTTCCACAAACAAAGTTAAGTCAGAACTTAATAAATAACAAAGTAAGCAGTGTGCTAAAGTAAACAAGGTTCTATGCAAATCTTTAACACATCGACAATAATTTCAAACATGAGAAATATAATAAATAGACTCATGACATCGTAAGTGAAATGTTCTAATAATAAATGATTGGAAGTAAAGGACAAAAGGTAAGGCCATCTTACGAATAGAAAGTAGTATAGGTAGTGTACGAGTATTCCGCAACAGTAATAATGTTCCATTCAGGTAGCTTTTACTAGCCTATAATTTTATGTTCTTTTTCAATTTTTGGGGACATTACAAGTGCTATCAAAGCCCAGTTTCAATACTAAGAGACCTATGGGTGCACCAAGTTAGCACCACATAGGAAATAAAGTATAATATTAAATTTTGGTTTCTAACTGAAATTTTTCCTGTTAGTAAAATTTTTTGCGTTTACGGGAATTTTTACAGCACTGTTCAGTTTGTGAATACTGAGGAAGAAAATTGTCGGTAAGGAAAGATGACCAACCCCACTTCGGACATGGAGCTGGTGGTAGAGCTAAACTATGATGTTTTGAAAACTTTATACAGTCTTCAAGATGAATTGAAAAGTTTCAAAAAATACAGCCTGAATGAAAGGAAGGGGCAGCAAGCTATAAATGAATCCTTACTAAGAAATATGATGGGAGGAATCCCTCAAGGTAAACCTATTCAGTTGACAAACAGTTCCAAAAGAGAACCTTACCCAAATTGGGCCAGGAGCCCAAGAGGAGAGGGAAAAGAAGAATGCACCCCTGAAGCACCAAAAGGAGACCATCATAGTCCTTCTAATGGTGAATCCCTTTCTCCACGGAGAAAGAATCAAAGGAGTGATGACACTCTCAGGGGGAGTTTCGAAAAATAAGATCCTTGACCTATGAAGGTGAATTAAACACTAGGGAGAAGGATGAAGAGTGGATACTGGGCATGAGTAATTATTTCTAGGTTCATAACTATTCAAGTGAGATGAAGGCTCGGCTTGCCATCTATAACTTAAATGGTAAGGAAGCAAGATGGTGAAGGGATTTAAAACACACCAAGAAATATTATCTACGGGAAATAAGCTAGGATACTTTTTGAAAGATTTTCCAAGAAAAATATATGTCAGAAAGGTTCTTTGACGAAAAAGTGAAGGAGTTTCCCGAACTACGCATGGGATCCATCACTATGGATGTGTTTATGAAAAAATTTCTAGATTTGTTGCATTATGTACCATACATCAAAGAAGAAAAGGTAAAGATCCAAAAGTTCCTAGGATATCTTCCTCCTAGTTTTCAAGACAGAATTGAATTTGACATGACTAAGACTTTGGAGACCATGCTGCAAAAGGCTAGGCTCTGTTATGAGCATGGACAGCTGAGGCAGGAGAACCTGAACTGAAACCAAGACAAGTCTAAGAACTTCTCTGATAAACGCAAACCTGGGTCCAACCCACATCCATACAGAAATAAAAAAAACATCTTTTTATGCAAACAAGAACTTTAATAGATCTGGTACAAAGACTTATGTACTAGCTGCTAATGTTAACAAACAAGTAGAAAGTGGAGCGAATGCTACCCCGCTATAGATTAAATGCTAGAAATGCAGCGGGCCTCATTATGCTTGAGATTGTAAGACCAAGACCAGTGCGGTCTTGCACAACTTACAAGAAAAAACAACTGTCGAGGACATAGCTGGAACAACCCGGATCTATGGAGCATTGGATGGATGACAGGAAGATCGTAAAGCTACGATGGTTGAAATAGAAGGTAAGATCTTGAACACTTCTATTTCAATACTTATTGATCCCGGTTCTTTACCTAAATTTTTTTATGAATGCAAACTAGGAAAAGTAAAACATGAAAAACCTTGGCTGGTTCAGTTAGCCATAGGTACGAAACATAAGGTTTTGGAAATTGTTAAAGAAAGTGAGGTAAACCTGAATGGTTTTCTTATGAAAGTGAACCTAAACATCCTACCTTTAGGATTGTACAATGTACTTGTCGGCATGGACTGGATGGAACAACAGCATGTCATGCTCGATTGTTTGCAAAAGTCTATCTTGTGTACTGATAGCGTAGGGAGCCAAGTGAAGGTTTAGGGAGTTACAAAGAAACTTTATGTAAGACAAATATGCGCCTTACAAGAAAAGAAATGCATTTGGAAAGGCTGCAAGTTGTTTGCAGTAAACATCTAAGACATAGAGTCTGATAGGGAACAACGCATAGAAAACTTCCCCGTTCTTTAAGAATTAAAGGATGTGTTTCCTGAGGAAATCCTTGGATTACCTCTGAAATGAGACCTAGACGTTTCCATCGAATTGACCCCGAGATCAGTTTCGGCCTCCAAATCCCCTTACTGCATGAGTGCACCTGAGATGGTGGAACTCAAACTGCAGTTGTAGGATTTGATAGAGAAAGGGTATATCCGACCCAATGTGTCCCCTTGGGGAGCACCGATTTTGTTCGTAAAGAAGAAAGACGGTATGATGTGGATTTGCATCGATTACCATCAGTTGAACAAAATGACTATCAAGAACCGTTACCCACTCCCCAAGATCGATGACTTGTTCGATCAGGTGGGAGGAGCTAGAATATTTTTAAAGATTGACCTACGATCTGAATACCATAAGGTACGGATTCGCAATGAAGATATTCACAAAACCACCTTTCATACAAGCTACGGGCAGTGCGAGTCTGTAGTTATGTTGTTTGGGTTTACCAATGCACCTGTGAACTTTATGTGTATTATGAACAACATATTAAGTATTTATTTGGATAATTTTTTCTTAGTGTTTATAGACGACATACTAGTTTATTCAAACAATCAAGAAGAACACGAAGAGCACCTTTGCATAGTACTAAAAGTATTGAGAGAACACTAGCTTTACTCTAAGTTTAGTAAATGCGATTTTTACAAACCGAAAATGCATTATCTAGGTCACATTATCTCTAAGACAAGGATAGTTGTGGACCCAAAAAAGATTAAATCCATAAAGGATTTGCCTACCCCTACTAGCATCACTAACATTAGGTCATTCTTGGGATTAGCCGGATATTATTGAAAATTCATTGAGAACTTCTCGAGAATCGCTTTCCCCATGACCACTTTGTAGAACAAAGAAAGTAAGTTCTTATGGACCTCTAAGTGTGAAGAAATTTTTCAAAAGCTTAAGAATCTTTTGATGACCGCACAAGTGTTATGAATTGTGGATCCTGATGGGGATTTTGTTGTTTGCATAGATGCAAGAAAGGAAGGAATTGGAGGAGTCCTCTTGCAAAATGATCACGTGATCTGTTATGAGTTGCAGAAGTTAAAAGAGCATGAGCAGAATTACCCCTACGCATGATCTGCATTTAGCTGCCATCATCCATGCTTTGAGGCTGTTGAGGCACTACCTCATGGGAAGGAAATTCCTTCTGAAGACAGACAATATGAGTCTTAATTATTTATTTGATCAACTGGATTTGAATGTGAGGCACGTGAGATGGTTGGCTTTCCTCAACGAGTATCATTTCAATATTAAGCACATTAAGGGCAAGGAGAATAAGGTTTATGATGCTTTAAGCCGATGAACTCATATGATTTATGATATGACCTTCAATCAAACTGATTCAAATTTGCATGAGAATATTAGAGTGGCCAATGGAATTGACCCCTTCTATGTAGAGATCCTCAATAAAGTCCAGGAGGATAGGTTGTTTCAACAACAAAAAGAAATCAAGGTAGACGAATCTAGACTACTATGGTCCAAGTATCGCTTTTATGTTCCAGAAGGAGGGGAACTTCAGCCCAACATCCTCACAGAATTTCATCGGGCACCCTACTCAGGGAACCTAGGATATCAAAAGATGATATCCGCTTTCAAGAGACACTTTTTCTAGCCTAAGTTAAAGGCCGACATAGCAATGTTTATTGCAAAATGTATGGAGTACGAGCTAGTAAAGGTTGAGCATAAGAATCCTACGGGATTAATACAGCCATTTCCCATTAGATAATGGAAGTGGGAGGTTATTATTATGGACTTTATCACCAGTTTACTGAAAAGTAAGAAGCAAAATGATTCTATTTTTGTGGTCATCAACAAGTTGTTGAAGGAAGCACACTTCATTCCTGTGAAATTTACCTACAAGGCCATGAACATTGCTGATATCCTTTTAAAAGAGCTATTTAGATTGCATGGGATACCTAGGGCAATTATATTGGATCAAGATGTTAAGTTTACAGGAAAATTTTGGAGATATTTATTCTTTGGATTGGAAACGAAGTTGAACTTCAGCATTGCATATCACCCACAGACAGACGGGTAGACAGAGAGAGTAAACCAAATTGTGGAGGACACGCTACGAATGTATGTCATGAACAATCCCACGAAGTGGGAGGATTACCTACACCTCGCAGAGTTTGTGTATAAGAATGGTTATCATGCTTCCGCCAAGATCAGTCCCTTTGAGGTACTCTATGGACAAAAGTGTAGAACAGTGGTTACTTGGGATAGCCCGGTGGATCGGCTCATGTTAGGGCCTTATTTGTTGATGGACTTGGAATAGTTGGTTACCAAGGTCTAGGTGAACCTTAAAGAAACACAAGACCTCCAAAAAATTTACATGGATCGGAAAAGAAAAGAGGCCTTTCGAATAGGAGATAATGTTTACTTGAAAGTAAAATCCAAATGAGTCTTGTTGAGCTTGGGTAGGTGTGGTAAGTTAGCACCTAGATTTTGTGTACCTTTTGAAATACCGGCTAAGAAAGGGTGAGTGACTTATGAACTAGAATTTCCCACACATGTAAGAGTCCATAATGTTTTCCATGCATCTTTGTTAAATAAATATGTTTTACTGAACATGTTGTTGATTGCTCCTTGTTACACATGGAACCTGAATAGGAGTTTTCCCCTAAGCCTACTCATATTTTGGACAAGAGAGAGGTGTAGCTCTGGAAGTGAACCGTAGTCCAATTGAAACTGTAGTGGAAGCACTTTGAGGTTGATGAGGCTACTTGGGAGAATGAGGCCACCAAGGGAAAGGCTTACCCCGCCTTGTTTCTTGATATCATCCCGAGTCCCTAGAACACTAGGGACGATGTTGTTCTAAGCGGGGAGGGATGTAATATCCAGAGCTTTGGAACTAACGCTTGTAGGAATGTGCCTATTGATTATGATGATTATCTAGATGTTTTATTGTTATCTTGGGTTGAAGACCCCACTGCATATGAACATGATGATTTGTTTTATATATTAGGCGTAAGCCAATTATTGATGATATATGTATATGCTTGTTTGTGTTGGGCGTGGACCCTAAAGCACATGATTGATGGAATTTTTTGTTTTGAGAAAGGAGATCTAGAGAAATTGAGTGATTGATGATTTGGGTTGAGCGAGAAGCTCTGGAGAAGATGAGTACTTACCTTTGTGATGAGAGAGAAGCTATGGAACAAATGAAAAGATAATTGGATTTGTTGGGAATAAGCCTTGGAACCTTCCATGTTGATGTTGAACATAAGCTCTGGAGCATTGGATCCTTGGCCATTGTATCCGTAGGTGTATCATACAAGTACATCCTAGCACTAGTGTTGAGTAAATAGCTCTGGAATTGCACTGAATTGTAACTCCCTATTTAAGAATTGAGTATGGGCTCTGGCAAGAGCTAGAGATTACTAAAACGAATTTAATAACTTTTGAGTGAAAATGACTCGAGAAAAATATTGATATCATCATAATTATTTATAAGTGATTAAATGAAATTTCAAATTTCTATATTCTCATCAAAGTATTGAAGAGCTACCACATTATACGAGGGAAATCCAACATGCAAGGATGTTTAGATTTGCCTAGCCTAGTAGACCTAAACAATCTACCTACTTGACCTTAGTGAAGAAGTGTCATTAAGTCTAGGGATCATGGTATATGATGCCCAAATACAAATGTTAATAAAGTGTTATATTATTATGTACTTTATACATGTTATGTATAAAGAATTAAATATATTAATAATATAAATAAATGAAAGAAAGAGGAAGAGATGCATCAATTATTATTTATTATGAAATATTAATAAATGGTATAATGTTTATAAAAGTCCAACTAGGAACTAGTAGAAAGTTCCTAAGTTAAATTATTAATGATTTGCCCAAAGTAATAGAAAATGGTTAAATCAAGAAACCAAGGTTTCTTGATTTAACTGTCCCTTTCACTAAAAAGTCCGTCTATAAAGACTCAAGCAAAGGAAAGGCTTGGGATTTCGATCTATCATTGGAGGAGTAATTTTATGCATGTTTTCTCTCAAGTAAATTCTTGAACAAACATTTCCTAGAAGGAAAATGAGAATTGATCTAGATCTGATACACCAGTTAGGAAACCCTACATTAGGAGCTCTAAGCTACTTGCATGTTGGAGTCCAGCTCGGTGGGATCCAGATTAAAACAAGGAACAGTTATGGGTTATGGTTGGGAGGAACATGGTATTTCCCAAGTGATTTGGTAATCAAAATGAGAGGTCATATCTATCTTAAACTATTAATGCTAGTTATTTAAAAATTCACTGTGCAGTTTCAGACATTAAAGGAGCTTCAGAAAATTACAAGTATGAGTTTTTACTATGTCAAGTTCATTTCTAGGTTAAATGCTAGCTGCTTTATGTAAATGCTCCTTATATATTCCTAACCCTAGAGTGTATTCTATTTTCTAGATTAATTGACAGAAATTTTAGGTAAATGATTTCAATTCATTTTCTAACCCTATGTGTTTGATTTCTAGTTAGAATCTGCTAAGGCTCATATTTCTTAAATATTAACCTTAGGTTGTAAATGTTATCATAGGTTGTATATTACTAGGATTGCATCTTTAAGTTTGTTTTCTGTATCACTTCAGTTTTCAAATTTTGTTACTGTAAACTAGGGTTTGATTTTCAGTAACTAAGTAATCGTCCTCTAGGCTTATTGTCACACACCCCAATTTTGCAAAAACAATTTAATATTATTTGATTTTATTTGAGGAAAGTATGTTAAATTTTATGCTAAGTTGTAATTGATGACTCAGCAGAAGCAAGGATTTTTAATGTAATTCTGAATATTTTAATTATAAATAAATAAAGGAGGAGACAACAACTTAGAAGAGCTGTTAAAAGAGTGTTTACTGGTCAAATTGGTAGGGGAGATTGGGTGGAGAGAAAACTGACATGTGGCAGCATCCTCGAACCACTTCCAACTATTGCAGGTGGAAACATCCCTACATTTGGGGTCATGATTCCCCAATAAAGTGGAATCAGAGTAGGTGGCTCAATTAATGAAAACTAACCCAAACGACCTAGGCAATCTTTATAAAAATTTCCATTGAAGAGAGCTGAGGCTGCTCATTCTAGAGAAGTGATCATTCAGGTTGAATGAATGTACTTTAGAAAAATTCAATGGAAGGGAGACTGGAAACTGTTTGAGGGGTTAACTGCTGAGTGATCTAGTGTAGCTTTGAAGCTAAAAGATCTTACTGATGAGTGCAGAGTATTACTGAGATATTGTGACTAAGTCTACTATTTACATTCTCCACCAGTTCTCATCCAAGAAGACCAGGAACAGGCTCAGGGATCCTGAGGAAGTGTTCTTTGAGTGCTCTACACGATATTGGTAGGGAGGAATGACCTCCTAACGCTATTGTCATCTATCCTAAACAAGTTCTACATTGTTTTGTTTTACTATGTTAGATAGATACACCTAGGTCTGTTTGTTATATGAATGTTAAGTATTGAGTTTGTAGACTGTAAGAATTTAGTAGTCTTTTTAGTTTATTGAGGAAATGAATTTTGGAAAATAATTTCTAGTCTGTGCTTTTCCAAACCTGGAAACTCCAGGTACTACTCCATCAAAGGTAGAATGTTTAAGAAGATAAGACAATGATTGAGTAGACAG
This sequence comes from Pseudotsuga menziesii, assembly GCA_001517045.1. Taxonomy (NCBI): domain Eukaryota; kingdom Viridiplantae; phylum Streptophyta; class Pinopsida; order Pinales; family Pinaceae; genus Pseudotsuga; species Pseudotsuga menziesii. Next base: position 60,314 of record LPNX010858063.1, read on the forward strand.
GATTGTGTATTTATAGATAGTAGAGTAATTTATTTCATGTTGAAATATTATGGAGGTTAAACAATGTTATGATATGTTTATACTTCTCTGTTTTCACGTAGTAACTGAATGAAATGCAGCAGAAAAATCACCTTAGAGTTACATGGATTACATAGAGTTAAGTAAATAAACAGCTACAGTTTACATAGTTTATTTTCTAACAATATCAACTAAATCTAGGACTAATATTTACTATAAACCAAATAAGGTAAAATTTAAAAGTACTTAGATTACAAGAGTAAACAGAGTTACAGAATTTAAGCTATACTAGACAATTTATTAAATAAAAGCAATGAAAATATAATTAATAACTATTATACACTAAATATTTACTATGAAGAAACTATCTTATAATTATCAGACAGGCTTGTAGCTGTAAAGGTAAAACTTCATGGTTGGAACCCTAACTAATTTATTAAACTATTATAAATAAAGAGATAATCAAGGTTACAGAGTTATTGTTTTAATTATTACATAACTCTGAATCCTTACTAATTAACAGAGTAATAAACAAATAAGAACTTAAGAGTAAATAGTAAATAGAAATAAGCTAAGAACATACAGTATTTGTATAACTCTTTTATTTAAAAGAAAAGAAAATACTTAAACAAGATAAACAATATCAAAACTATTGTAACAATGTAAAATAGGTAAATAGAAACTAATACATGTGATAAATTTTAAGAATATATTTACCTAAGGGTTCTTTTACAGTAACCCTAGGATTTAATCCTATTCAAAAAGCTTAAACATATAAAAAAATTTACACACTATGGCTGAGTTACAGTCTCAGATAATAACAATAAATTATTTACGAAAGATATTTCGACATAGCAATCTTTATTAACAGTCAAATAGGAAAAACCCTATTATACACAGAGATTACAATATACAAGATTCCTGCAAAAAACGAGACAGAGCTCGAGGTAAAATCCTCCTTAAAAACCCAATGTAATACATTGACAGGCTGTAAGGCTACAAAACTTAACAAAAATACAACACCTAGCTCAGGGCCGGTATACCCAGAATCGTGGCATATTTTTTTCTAAAACTAAACTAACATTCAATTAATTAAAACCTACATTACTGTATATCCTTTATAAGTTAAGAAAAGGGAAATTATAGGTCATGGAATTGAATCCGGAGCCGCCCTGCTATATGCAGGGGTTTAATAACGAAAAACAAGTCTTAAAAACTGAAGACCGAATACCCCAAGTCTAGAAGAACCAAGGTCGAACTTCTTTTCAACTGAAACCATTTTTTCCCCTAAGTCTATACAAGAAGGAGTTGCCACATTGTAACTGGTGGTTACCCGTAGGAATTAATTCCAATCCAAACGTGGAGAGGTTTCTTCCAAACGAAAAGGCAAACCATCACCTACAAGTGGAAACCAAAATCTTGATTAGAAACTAAGTTTATAACTGTAACTGTAAATTTTAAAGCTTATGACTTTTGTAATACAAATTTCTTGACCTGTAAGCGAAAGCTTTGGAAGCCGAGGAGGATTTGATTCCACACCATGATCAGCACAACCCCGTGCTCACGAGTGAAAAAGGCGACAGGGCTCACAATACATCTACACCGACGAATGGAGCAGGGTTAAAAATTTGGCAATGGCAATGCAAGAAAATTGATGCTACAATCCACTGAAAGAGAACAACTATACGCACAATAATGCACCATTGATAGAGAACAACTACACGGTCAACAAAGTATTGCATACAGAAGGAAAACCAAGTGCGAGCTATGAATCTTGCAACCCACACATTAAAATGGCAACACCTCTCTACACATAGACACTGGAGCTGGAGACGAGCACCAGTGAGCCCTCATGGCTGCAGTGAACCAAAACGTGCAGAGACCAAAACCCTCGATGAAGAATAAGGATGTTAGGGTTGCAAGGTAACCTTATAAGTTATGCAAATGCATGGTGGTGGATGTTCCACGTACCCACTAATTTATTTAGTCCAAATTGGGTCAAACGATATAGTTGTCACTACAATTGTCGTGACAACAAATTATTGTCAATAATTTGAACAATGACTATAATAATAATGTAATCTATAAAATCAAAATGTATCATTTCATTGATAAATCATAAAATCAAGTTATGATAAAGAACGAGGTTTATATGGTATTGGTAAACCTTATATTATAAATCTTGGATTCCTCATTGGTAATGAGCTAAACCATATTTTGCAACTATATCTTTGTTTATAAAGATATTATAATCCTTTTAGTAAAACATATTATGAAGAGAACAATAGTATAGTAAAAGTTGTTGAAAATGAGTTAATAGTACTACTATTAACCATTTCTTTTTATAACCATAAACAATGCATGTCTATGCTGTTAGAACTAGTTTATGCAAACACTAGTGGATAAGAAGCTAGTTTACAAATCAACAAGGTGTGTGTAAAAATAATTAGAAATCACACCCTAGCATAACTCTTACTTTTGAATGTAGCATATGGTACTAAGAGTAAGATAAACTTCTGGGAAGTATATGATCAATTGGTCTTCATAAGATACCAAAGCTCTGAGATGAATCGAAACAAGATTTGATTAGACTTGTTAGTAAAGGACTGTAAAAGTATTCAAGAATAAATCTAGTATCACTTATACGATCATGTAATTTTGTCAGTCTACTTATGTCATGAAGAAGTTTGGAGATAGAAATCACAACTTGACGACATTTGTGCAAATGATCATTATAGAGATAACACCATAATAGTCTCATAAATTTCGTCTACCAAAGCTAAATTAAAAGTAGAGCTGAGGGTACATTTGTAAGCTTGCTATTATAAGGCTTAGTTTTATTTCTAGGCTGATGAGCAAAGTTTAAAATTTCAGAAATAATAACAGCAGTAAACTCGTATGTCAGTGAAGGAGTTGTCTACAAAATTCTGAGATCTATAAGTAACCTCGCTAGTAGCTAGAAAGAAGAACTGGCTAATGAAAAACATTGATAATGGTAAGGTTATTGGTCTTTACAACATGAATTTAAAATACTATCACATCTGCAAAAACAAGTAAAAGAAATATTACTTTACCTTGTAGTATCCTTGAATGCTATTAAGCAAACTTTTACTCTAGCATATATATATTTATGCTAAAAGAAGTATATCTGGATTAACACCTTAATAAACTCTTACTGGTTCAAAATTTACTTATCAAGCCTATAAGATCTAGAATTCCAGATAAGTTCGAATTTGATAAGTAAGCCCCAGTTAGAAAGTAACTTCTCACCTACTTGACAAAATCAAACCATCAGTGCAGCTCGAAACAACTGAATGCAGATTATTTACGTTGCATATCAAAATTAAAATGGTATTAATTTATATGTGTTTAACTTAATGGTTACTTTTGTTAATTGTTTCATTTTTTTGTTATCCGCTAGTTGTTATCAGACTGCGACTATAGACAGTTTATGTTACATCAAAAAAAAAAATTTAATTTTGTGAAAATTTGGGGTTTTGACATGTGGTATCAGAGCACAAGGTTCAAACACTAGGCCTTGATGAAGCCCAATTTGCTTTCTATGAAACAGTGAATCGAAATTATTTTGCTGATGTTATTTTATTTTAATGTTATTCAATAGAGAAAATTGTTTCTGAAGTTTAACACTAGGTATGGAAAGGCTGGAGGAATATGTGGAAGAGGAATCTCCATTTACTGAACCAGAAAACTTGCCAAGAGACCCTATACAAGAATATCTAACCACTAATTCCTCATAACTTTTATAAATAGTAAAATACTTAAAATATGAATTGGAATCTGTTAAACGAGAGAATGAAAGGATTCTGAGGGCTAAGGAGGAGCTGAATCAGATCCTAACAGGAAGGTTTCAAACTAAGGGTAGGGGTAAAAGAGATGAATCAGAAGATACAAGTCATAAACATAAATATAAAAAGATTAAACATACTAAAAATGAAAGCAGCTCATCTTTAAAGGTGTTTGATGATCAACGTAATTTTCATTCCACTAGTGATAGTAGTGACAACGACCATTATACTAAAAAGAGAAAATATAAACCCTATGAGGAAATTTCTGGGGAGTTTAAAAAGATTTATCTACCAACATTCAATGGAGAGAATGAGAAGGGGGAGGAAGCAGAATCTTGGTTATCTGGGATGAAGAAGTACTTCCAGATTTATAACTATTCTAACCAATTAAAGGCTAGAATGGCTATCTACAACCTCTCAGGAAAGGCTGATATTTTGTTGTAGGACTTGAAGAGAGTGAAGGGAATAAAAGATGAGAACGTAAATTGGAGTACCTTCAATAGGTAATTTAAAAAGAAATTTCTATATGAGCAGTACTATGAAGAGAGAGAAAAAGAATTCTATGAGCTTAATTAGGATCAATGACTATGAAACATCTGAACAGTAAGTTTTTAAGTCTCCTTAGGTATGTACCATACCTTGTAGATAAAAAACCGAAGATATAGTGATTCCTCAACTGTCTGCCTTAACATATTAAGGACAGGATTGAGTATGACAATCCAGAAACTCTGGAAGAAGCTATGAGGAAAGCCAACTTCTGTTATGAACAGAATCGGAAGAAAGAGAGCATGGCCAACTAGAAGGCTAGGAAGAATAATCACTATTATGATCAAAAGAAGAAAGAATTTGTGCCCAATGGGAATTCTAAAAATAATAAGGCCATAAATTTTGCTAACAAGAATTTCCAAGGGAATAAGAATAGTTCACCAAGCAATTAGAACAATTCAAAGGGTAAAGAATCTACTAATAACCATGGTAATCACACAAAGCACTTTGAACGTAAAGAACCTATAAAGTGCTGGGAGTGTAATGGCCCACATTATGCCTTAGTCTGTCCTAATCGGAAAAAGACTATCAATAATATTCATACCATACAGGAGGAAATGACCATCGGATATGTAGTGAGGACTATGCCCAGAATCAATGCATCCTTGGAGAATCGACAAGTAGAATATCAAACTTCCATGGTGGAAGTAGAAGGTATGATAAACTAAACCCCTATATCTATTTTAATTGATCTAGGAGCTAGTCTCAGTTATATTTCACCTAAAATGGTAGAAAAATGTAATTTTCCTGTTGAACAATTTGAAAATTCTTGGTTGGTTCAGTTAGCCACTGGTGCTAAAAGGAAGGTAACTTGTTTTGTAAAAGAATGTGCAGTAGTCATGGATCAATTTGAAACTGTTGTAAAGCTTAATGTATTACCTCTTGGTTCTTATGACTTACTCATTGGTATGGATTGGTTAGAACAACATAGAGTAATTTTAAATTTTTATGATAAAACCTTTACGTGTATAAATAATGATTGAAAAGTAATAAGTGTAAAGGGGATCCCTAGAAAAACAACCATACGGCATATTTCTTCTCTACAACTTAAGAGAGCTATTAGAAAGGGTTGTAAAGCTTATGTAGTAATAATAACTAATGAGGAAAATCTAAATAAGACAAATAAATTAAAATTGGAAGACATACCAATCTTAAGAGAATATGTTGATGTATTTTTGGAAGAAATTCCGGGACTACCTCTGAAAAGGGAACTAGATTTTACCATTGAGCTGGTACCCGGTACAGTACCTAGCTCAAAGGCCACTTATCGAATGAACATACTGGAATTGAATGAACTAAAGTCACAATTAAAAGAACTTATTGAAAAAAATTATATTTGACCTAGTGTGTCTCCCTCGGGGAGCACCTGTCATCTTCGTTAAGAAAAAGGACGAAACCATGCAACTGTGCATAGATTACCGTCAGTTGAATAAGATGACTATTAAAAATAGATACCCGTTGCCTTGCATAGATGATCTATTTGATCAACTACGTGGAGCCACGGTGTTTTCAAAAATTGATTTAAGGTCTGGATATCATCAAGTTAGGATTAAATATGAAGACATATTTAAAACAACTTTTAGAACTCGATATGGCCATTACGAGTTTGTCGTCATTCCATTCGGGCTTACTAATGCCCCAACTGTTTTTATGTGCTTAATGAACAACGTTATGCATAAGTATCTAGATAAGTTTGTGGTCGTGTTTATCAATGACATCTTAATCTATTCAAAAACTAAAGAAGAACATAAAGAACATTTAAAAATTGTTTTGCAAGACCTACGAGATCATCAACTCTTTGCACAGTTTAGTAAATGTGATTTCTTCAAAGATAAAATTTAGTACTTAGGTCTTGTGGTGACAAAGGAAGAGATTTTGGTGGATCCTGAAAAGATAAAGGCGATCGAAGATTGGTCGGCTCCTAAGGATGTAACTGATGTTCGATCCTTCATGGGAATTACCAGTTATTACCGAAGGTCATTGAATTTTTTTCGAGAATTGTGAATCTAATAACTTCTTTGCAAAAGAAAAGAAAGAAATTTGATTGGAATCAGAAATGTGAGGATAGCTTTAAAAAGTTAAAAACTTTATTAACCAGCGCACCTATTTTAAGAATAGCTTATCCAAATAAAGAATTTGTAGTGTGCACTGACACTTGTAATGATGGTTTAGGAAGTGTTCTGACTCAAGAAGGGCATGTTATTGCCTATGAGTCTAGGAAATTAAAAATTCATGAAAAGAATTATGCAACTTATGATATGGAATTAGCTGTTGTTATACATGCTCTAAAGATGTGGCGTGATCACCTAATTAGCAAAAAATTTATTTTAATGACTGATAATAAAGGATTAAAATATCTGTTAGATCAGCTTAATTTAAATGCCATAAGCTAGGTGGCTATCTTTTCTAAGTGAGTATGATTTCGAAATTCAGCACATTAAAGGTAAAGAAAATAAAGTTGTCAATGCATTAAGTAGGAATGCAAGGATGAACTTCACAGCAGTTATCAACACTTATACAATAGATCTGGATGAACAACTTAAAGCAAGGATAGAACAAGACGAAATTTACCAAAATTTACAAGCTAAAACAAAAGAAAATCCAACAAAAAGCTTAAGTAAAGGGTATAGTTTGAATGCAAAAGAATTTTTACTGTATAAAGGAAAAATGTATGTACCTAATGTACCTAACGTTAAGTTATTAATCTTGGATGAAATCCATAAAACTCCATATTCAGGTCATCGAGGTTATCAAAAGACTATAACTATGTTAAGAAAAGAATTTTTCTGGCCAAACATGAAGACTGAACTGGAAGAGTATATCGTTAGGTGTTTTGAATGTCAACAGATGAAAACTGAGCATCAACACGCAGCTAGATTACTTCAGCCATTACCCATTCCTCGCTGGAAATGGGAGATAATTAGTCTTGATTTTATTACTGGACTGCCTAAAAATCAGAATTTAAATGATTCTATCATGGTATTAGTTGATAAATTAAGTAAAGCAACGCACTTTATACCTGTTAAAACTACGTATAAAGTTGCAAACATAGCTGATATCTTTCTAAAACAAATTTTTTGACTGCATGGAATACCGAAAGTTATAATCTTAGATAGAGATCCTAAATTTACAAGCAACTTTTGGAAATCTCTGTTTAAAGGATTAAACACTACACTAAATTTTAGTACTTCATTCCATCCTCAAATAGATGGACAGACCGAAAGAGTAAACAAAGTATTAAAAGACTTATTAAGAATGTATGTGAAAGACCAATCAGGTAAATGGGAGGATTATTTGCATCTGGTAGAATTTGCTTATAATAATAATTATCAAGCGTCAGCCAGATTCAGTCCTTTGGAAATCTTGTATGGAAGGAAATGTAATACTCTTATCTATTGGATTAATTTGGTAGATAGATTTGTATTAAGTCCTAAACTATTAAAGGAAATGGAATAAATTGTTAAGCAGGTACAAGGTAATCTAAAAATTGCGCAAGACTAACAGAAAAGTCAAGCAGGCCTTAAAAGAACTCCAAAGGAGTTTCAGGTAGGTGAACATGTATTCATCAAGGTGAGGCCCAAAAAGAGCTCTCTGAGATTGGGAAGTTGTGCAAAACTAGCACCTCGTTATTGTGGTCCATTTTAAATACTGTCCAAGATTGGACAAGTAGCTTATCAATTAGCATTACCACCAAATTTAAGAGTACATAATGTTTTTCACATTTCTGTACTAAAGAAATATGTTCATGATGCTACTCATGTTGTTAACTGGAATGATGTATAGGTGGAACCAGAAGGATATTTTCTGGTGGAACTAGACTGTATCCTTGGGCGAAGGGAGATCACACTTCGAAACCACACCATTGGTCAGGTGAAGGTGCAATGGAAGCACCTTAGTCCAGAGGAAGCCACCTGGGAATTGAAAAGAAATATGCAAGATACATATCCAATTATTTTCTAGGGGAATTCTAAGGATGAATAATAAATAACATCGAGGACGATGTTATGCTTTAAGGGGGTGTGAATGTCACATACCCCAATTTTGTAGAAACAATTTTATATTATTTGATTTTATTTGAGGACAATATGTTAAATTTTATGCTATGTTGTAATTGATGAGTCAGCAAAGTCAAGGATATTTATGTAATTCTAAATATTTTAATTATAAATAAATAAAGGAGGATACAACAGCTTAGGAAAGCTGTTAAAAGAGTGTTTACTGTTCAAATTGGTAGAGGAGACTGGGTGGAGAGCAAACTGACATGTGGTAGCATACTCAAACCACATCCAACTGTTGCAGGTGGTAACCTCCCTACATTTGGGGTCATGATTCCCCAAGAAAGTGGAATGAGAGTAGGTGGCTCAATTAATGAAAACTGACCCAAAAGACCTAGGAAATCTTTATAAAAATTCCCATTGAAGAGAGTTGAGGCTGCTCATTCTAGAGAACTAATCATTCAGGTTGAATGAATGTACTTCGGAGAAATTCAATGGAAGTGAGACTATAAACTATTTGAGGGGTTAGCTGCTGAGTGATCTAATGCAACTTTGAAGATGAAATATCTTACTGTTGAGTGCATAGTATTACTGAGATATTGGGACTAAGTCTACTATTTTCATTCTCTGCCAGTTCTCAGCTAAGAAGACCAGGAACAAGCTCGGGGCTACTGAGGAAGCATCGTTTAAGCACTCTCCAGGAGACTGGTAGGGAGGAACTAATGAACAGAGTAATAAAAAAAAAGAACTTAAGAGTAAATAGTTGTAACATCCCTCACGCAAGAACCCTATATATTTTGTAAATTCTAATGTTATTTTATTTGTCTTCTGGTGAGGAGCTCAAGGCCAAGGCCCCACCAAAAATGAGACATGTATGTATATTTTCCTAAGCAGTAAGCTTACGAGATTGACGGCCTGGACGCACCTTAATTGAAGGATAATTGAATCCACCCGGGGAAAACAAAAAATATATATATACATATATATAATAATATAGGTGCGACTAAAATGACGATGTTGGAAGAAATCCACCAACGAAAAAAGTAAAACGTTTAGTCGAGCCTCAGAAATTGAGAAAAGGATCAATAACTCCCTTGATGACCCAACTCTTAAATTATCAACCTAAGATAACGTAAGTAAGGGAGAGACTAGTTGCTTCGGTTAACAAAATAATGGTCTTTATGGTCCAATTCGAGGGAGACATGATGTCCTACCTTACACTCATTATGGCATCAAATAATAAATTTGAGCTACGAGTTGGAATGATAAAAAAAAAATAGCATACAAAGGAAAGTTGTATATATATATATATTTGCGTATAAAACAACTCTTATAAAGAAAAGGTTAATACAACCACTTATGAGGGATGTCACGACCACCTGAATTAGAATTGTTTAAAGTATTAACAGGAAGAGGATAGGTATATATTTATATATCACCTTGTGTTGCTTAAAGGAAAAATCTATCAAATCCTTGAATAAAGCGGCAGTAATTATATCATGGGAAAGGATTAAGTGCTAGAACAGCGTGAAGATCCTTGATCCTTTTTTTTATTATTGTGGATTTTTAATGGGGTTTTAAAACATCGGCAGTTTATAATACCAATTATGGGAGGGGGATTTTTGAAATTATAACTGCCCTCTCAGTGAATTTAAGGGAAAAGATCCCCATTGAGGAGCTCTTTCCACGCATGGTTTCCATGTCGCCGGAAAAAATGGCATGCCCTATATCATAGTGCATTGTCAAGGATAGAAATATCATTGTGCCCTCGGGGGGGGGGGCTCGATTTTGTTGAGTTATAAATAGGTTCATGGCATTGAGGAGGGAATTATGCCATGGAAAAGAAAGGTCTCTACGCTAGATGCATGAGAAAAATCGATCCCTTGCCTTTTGTTTTCAGAGAGGATGTTTTGAACGAGATCGACAGAAAATGTTGTACTCGACGGGCGTTTGGGGATAGGAGTCTTCATAGTATGGAGATCCCTAACATGGGTCTAACCCTCGTCGGCAATAGATGAGAATGATCTGGTATTCACGTTTACTTTTTCCAGGATAGTTCCGTAATTGCATAGCTATGTTTCATTTGGAATCTTTTCGTAAAGATGGAATAAAAACGAGTTTCCTGTTATCATGATCTTGCTGGTTGGCAATGCTTTTAGGTTGATATTAAACTAGATCAGTTGATTTCCCATAGCATAAGATCAATCTATTCTGAGTCTACATAATCTTTTGGGCGATAATATTTATTTGTTGATCTCTGAGATGCTGCCTAAAATTCCCACATAGGTAAATTTTATATATTACCACACGCTGGCTTCGGGTACCGCTCCAGTTCCTGTGGTAGCTAATTGAAGACTTTGATCTTTGAGAGTGTGGAATTAACACTCCCACGGCAGTTTCTGTTCTTCCTTTTGGGTTAGCATCGACCTTGGACAGTAATTTGATCCAGGCGAGCAATAGTTTGTTGTGTATGCCATCATCCAGAACCCTAGCGATGGGTCGGGGTATTGGGTTGGAGTCTTGGTCTGGTATTCCTAGGGTTTTTACATTTGTTTTTCCATTTAGATTAAACCCTGTGGGCTTTCCATCAATGACATGTTGGATCTATGGATTGCCTCAAATCCCTCTTTAAAAACTATTATTTTGGCCTAGTTCCTCCTGTTTGCGTGGTCATCTTTTATGTTTTGAATTCCAGTCTGGGATGGGTTTTCGATGTGTGACCTCGATAGGGAATATTATATATAGATGTGTTGTTTAGTTCATTGGGGTTGAGACTGTCAACCTAACTATTTATTTGGGGGTTGAGTGCCTTCTGGGGCCAATGGGACGATCCATCTGGTCGGTTGGTTTTTTTTATTTGTTGTTACTACGATAGCATTGATCTATGATTTGGTGGTGACAACTACAAAGCCTAGGTTCTTACAGAACTCAGATATGTTGTCATTTGAAAGGTAGGAATAGTTTTTTCATTGCTTATCTTTTTCTATAGAAACACAGGTCCTTAAAGTTGAACTGAACAGTCATGACCTTTCCCCTATCTTTGTCCATGCTTGGAACCTGATAAATGATCGACTAGCAGAGATAGGTATAATATTTAACTCAAAATGGTACGAGGCTCATATTGTTGAGTATTATAGAATGTATTGCAAGTATTGTTTGAATATTCTTTGAAAGTTTTGGCATTGGTACAGTTCTCCTTGTATGTTAGCGGATGATATTCATCACATATTTGAATTGGGTATTAGTCAAGATCAACAAAGTCCCTTGATTTATTAATTTAATTATAGCTTGCATAGGTGATTGTTCATAGAAATAAAGGGATACCCCGTGAGGAGGAGTCTCTGAAGGGTAATCGAAAATATTTATAGCAAAACAGAATTGTTATGAATTGTATGGCAGCAAAGTGGCTGCAGTTTGTAATCAAATTTCTGGAAAATATTATATGGTGCAAAAGTTTGGTGGACGTAACCCTGAGTTTGGGGTGAACCACATAAATTGGCGTCTCTCTCTTCACTATGTTTAAATGTTTAACATCTCTCTTGTATCGATGTCTAATTTGTTTCATTTTTCTTGTTCTTGGCTTAGTGTATTTAACTTTTGTTTTCTACAGTATTGTCCGTTGTTTAAATATAATAGGAATGGAAATCCAAAGAGTTATTGTTGTCATAATGATATCGTCCATTTCAGTACTTTTGTTCAAAGACACGATAAATGCCTATGGTTTACACCTCTGTATGCTGAATAATAATTCTTGGAATTACACCAAGACATTGTCATTAACTATATTGAAGACATGCTACAGATAAAACTAAAAAAATGTACCTTTTTATGTTCCATTAGTAGCCCTTTATTTGCTTAAAGGAAGGGTAGCTTAAGACCCAGTGTCTCTGATGATGGTGTATGGTGGCTGAATATTGACAAGTAAAGAAAGTGAATTTAAATCAATTAAGAGAACCGTACGTTAGTCACAAGTCAATACAGGTTTGAAGGGTGGTTAAAATAAACTTAAGTACGTTAAAGGAATGATGGTCGAGGCTGCATGTGACTAGTCTTTTAGTGAGATCCAGCATGCTATGTAGTAACTAGAATCCATTATAAGAATGATGATTAAACAACAAGGTTATGTTATTACTATAGTTAGTAATGAAATGCAAGTATTGATATTTTATGTTGGAGTTAACATGGTGGCAACCCAGGTAATATTAAACGCATAGTGAGTCTTTCAAAATGGAAAACATTCTTTTGAAACTCAGATAGGCGTGTTACATGTATTATTGATGCTTAATACCTTATGTGCTCTTTGTACATCTTTATGAACTCCTGGTGTTTTTAAATTCATGTCCTGATGTTAATGATGAAGTAAATCGTCGAATAATGAGACCAAATATAGATGGTTTATTTGATGTTTATGTAATGTGGGGTAGTTGCAGGAGGATCTACTGATACAAGTCCTTGCCTAATGTGTATGTTTAAGAAATATCTTGCTGGAGGAACATCTTGAAAATAACAATAGTTAGCATTGTAGTACCACAAGTTTAATTGGTACCTTTGATAGGGAAAACTCTTATGTTTTTGAATCATGATATTTATATGGTCAACTTACCTTATGTTTTTGCCATTCGCAAAATGGTTTTCCAAATGAAGAAGAATTTTATTTTTTCCTTTTGGTGATTTGGGTACGTAACATAAATCATTGAGGCTAATATTGACAGTCGAAGTTCCATCTGAGTATTACTCTTTTAAGACGAAATATATCTATGTGAAATCTAGAAAATGCAATACCAGGGTATGGTTTTTGGTGAATAATTTTAAGTGATTGAGCTTTACCACTCTTAAACCCTGAATGAGTTGTGAAGAAGTCTTCCAGAAAGAGATTTTTTTGTTGTTGTGTTTTAGGGGTACATTACATATGGTGTCAGAGCCAGAGTGACAACACTCGAGCCTATTTGGGTCCAACTTGTAGCAGTAAGATATATAGTTCTAACTGAGCGAATGTTTGGTTGTGAATGCATGACAATGAGGAACGAGGGGGATAAGTTGTCCGAGTGAGCCTCCAAAGGTCAAAGGAGGTAATGAGGCAGACAAAAAAAAAAAAAAAACATCATGGAAAAAAGGTATGACAAAGTTGTGAGTATCTCTTTCATCTTTTTGTAAGATTTGTGTTTGCACATTCAAGAAAGAAATATGGTCATTTTGTTAGAATTGTGTGTAACAATATATACATATATATGGCCTGGTTAGACTCGTACTAACAGGACGCCAAATATGGGTGCCTTAGATAAGAAAAGGCATAGGATGGTAGTAATAAATGTTAGAAGGTTGTATGGATCCATGTGCTTATTTCGAAGAGTATTGATGTTGTAACTATTTGCAAAGAGAACAAAAAAAAAAACCCTAAGCAATGAGTAGTATAGAAATTCCAGAACACTCGTCACAGGTAAGAATACTATAGACATAAGAATGTTAGGCCTATCATAATGAATGGTCGAAACCAATTTCCCAAGGTATCATTGAAATTATACACACACAATTTTATACAAAAAGGAAACTCTAAAATTAAAAGCTCCCTTTTAGGCTGAACCTAAATTATCATGAGTGGAAGTAGAGTGGAGAACTCAGCCTAATAGATACCCCTTATGGTATTGCTTTATTTCATGTAATATGAGAAAATACATGTGCTACATCTAACACTAAAGATTGGGAATATTACTCTTTTACGATCTGGTGTTTTAAGGTGAGTTAGGTTAACACCTTAAAATTCAGGTACTAGCATATAAATAGTATTACATACCAAAAGATTATTATTCCATCATGTTAAAAACATTACTGGTTGTTGAAAACATGTGTGTAAGCATTAAAAAGGTTCATGAAAATGGGCAATAGTATTTTGAACCTATAATTAACCTTAAATCAAGGGTATCCAATTTTGTTTTTGGGAGGTATGGTGGAGAATTCTAATGTCCATTCCCTGGTCACAATCCGAACACAGATGAGTAATTATTAATAATACTTGAATGTTAGTGGTATTCCAAATGAACACCTCTTTGTGTGTTTCATGTAAACTAGAAATGAACAAATTGCGCTAAATCATCGAGTTTGAAAAAATTGAAAGTAAATGTCGTCAGTCCTCCAACAACTTTGCATTGGTATCATTTGCTTCAGATCTAAGTTCATTGCCTATTGAAAATTTGGTTGATAACTTTGACAGTAAAACGTTGATTATATTGGATTGCTACTGATATTCATTAACCTTTTGGTTGATTATGTAGATTGAAATCCTTATTTGGCTTCCAAATTAAATCGATTACATGGGCATTAATTCTGAATATGTTTACTGAAATTATACTAATTTGATTGTTGGCGAATTTTCCTTCGACACTTATTTAATGCTTAAAGAGGGTTTGACACACTTCTTGACATGGTAGGAAAATGAAAGATTGAAAGTTTATCATAATGTTGTGGTTATAAATCCATTAATAGGGGTATTGAAGTTTTAAAAACCTATTGCTTTTCACTAAAATGAATACAAGGCAAACCCTATCTCTTTATGTTCATAATAGTGTTGGATTGAGCGTTGAAATCCTTAAAGAGATAGATTGGCAAATTTATTTCTTGATATTAGTGAATGATGTTATACATACCGGGAAGTCCTTGTATTGCTACAAGTACTAACTTCATAATTGTTAAGTAAATGAATTCTTAGAAGCATGCTCCTATTGGCGAATGTTCTAGAAATGGTTCCTTTTGCTTGGATTAGAGTTTTGAACTATATTATCTTTTGACTAGCTAATGGATGGTATTTTCATCTTGGGTACTGCTCTAGTAGCCAAATAGACTAATTGTTGGAAAAGATACTTATTGATATCACATATCTATTTGTAGAGTCTAGTAAAAACCCTAGAATTGATTCTAGTTCTAGATTGAAGGATCTCGTTGGAAGGCTTGTGATTAAGGCCATTTAGAATTTGACAGCATTGTTGTTGTTTAGATCATGTTGAGATTGGCATTTTTAAGAGCTTATATGGATTTGATTATCTAAAGATATCGATATTGAAAATAAGTGTGAATGATGAATGATGTATAATGTTATATGCTAACATGGCAGGATATGCCAGGAACACTATCAGTCAGAGTTGACAGTTAGAAAAATATTTGTTGCTGTAGATAATGAGGTTATGCATGGGAGTTGTTTACTTAATATAATTGTCGAATCTTGAGTGTTACAACCAAGGACTAACTATGGATGATGTTGTTTACATACTAATATTGTAGGCTTCACCGATATTATGACCATTGCTACAATCAGTGTACATTATGGTATATAAATCCACCTACGTATGTAAGTTGCACTCAATTACTCAGAAAAGAGTAAGGAGTAATTTTGCTAGATGATTTACAAGGTTATATAACTCGTGAATGACAATTAAAATCGATGCAAATTATGAAACTCTGATAATTGATTATTGAAATTTTGGGTTATCAATGAATGCTTTGACTGACCATGTAGCCGACTCTTGAATCAAGACAATGATAGTAAAGTCATGCAAGCACCAAGGACTGTGCATTGCAATAATCAAGGTTAAAATTTATACTAATATGAACAAGGAAAAATTTGGATGCTGCGGGAGCATCGTGGTGTTAGGCAAGTGATTGCCGCATGAGCACACTGGTGTTAGGCATATATGTTGCAGGAGCACAATGGTGTTAGGAAATCGATTTCCATGTGAGCACATTGGTGTTAGGCATATGGTGTGGCAAAAAGACCTAGAAAAAAAAATTTCGACATCTAGAAAGATAGGACACTGTTTGATGTCACTGAGGAGAGTAACCTCAGAATTATTCTAAGTCCACACCAGAATGGAAAAGGAACTCGAAGGGAGTTTGGAAACATAACGAACGTAAATATATATATATATATATTTAAATAAATTCTTCAAGAGACTGTTACATTGATTAATGTGTTCCTCAGGTAGAGGACGACCTAATTGTCCAAAAGTTGGAGATAAAACCCAACGGTTTAGGGACAGTAATCATGTTTAATTGATGAATAAATTTCATTATGAAAATGATTGAGTATTACGGCACCAATAAACACTAGATAAATTGCATATTGTTACAATGCAAAAGAATCTATGGCTTATATTTTGAATTATAATTTTGTATGTGATGTACTCAAGAAAATTGTGCTAGTCCCGAACTTGTTGCAGCAAAACTGCAGGATTGGGACGATAACGACTGGTGAAGATATGAAAAGATCGCAAGGGATCAGGACAAAGAGGAAAAGGACAAGAAAATATGACAAAATGGAAGCAGGAGATTGATTGAAAAAAGGAACACCGAGGACGGTGTTATTTTTAAGGGGGAGAGGATGTAACATCCCTCTCGCAAGAAGCTTAGATATTTTGTAAATTCTAATGTTATTGTATTTGTCTTTTGGTGAGGAGATCAAGGCCAAGGCCCCACCAGAAATGAGACCTGTATGTATATTTTTCTAAGCAGTAAGCTTAGGAGATTGACGGCATGTACGCACCTTAATTGAAGGATAACTGAATCCACCTGAGGAAAAACAAAAAAATACATATAGATATATATAATAATATAGGTGCGACTAAAATGATGATGGTGGAAGAAATACACCAACGGAAAAAGTAAAATGTTTAGTAGAGCCTCAGAAATCGAGAAAAGGATCAATAACTCCCTTGATGACCCAACTCCTAAATTATCGACCTAGGATAATGTAAGTAAGGGAGAGACTAGTTGCTTTGGTTAACAAAATAATGATCTTTATGGTCCAATTCGAGGGAGACATGATGTCCTACCTTACACTCATTACGGCATCAAATAATAAATTTGAGCTACAAGTTGGAATGATAAAAAAAATAACATACAA
This sequence comes from Pseudotsuga menziesii, assembly GCA_001517045.1. Lineage (NCBI taxonomy): Eukaryota > Viridiplantae > Streptophyta > Pinopsida > Pinales > Pinaceae > Pseudotsuga > Pseudotsuga menziesii. The sequence continues at coordinate 77,569 of LPNX010858063.1, forward strand.
AGGAAAGTTGTATATATATATATATATATATATATATATATATATATATAT
>LPNX010858063.1:77761-126703 GCA_001517045.1 Pseudotsuga menziesii
CATTCCGCATCCAACGAGTACCCACTCGGCATACTTTTGATGGACCCCGCTACCCCGAAAAAAAGAAATACTTGAAAAAAATGGAATGATGACACCCCGCTACCCCGAAAACAAGAAATACCTGAAAAAATGGAATGATGATGTCATCATTCCATTTTTTTCAGGTATTTCTTGTTTTTGGGGTAGCGAGGTCCGTCAAAAGTATGCCGAGTGGGTACTCGTTGGATGCGGAATTTAATTCCGCATCCAATTTGAGTAAAAACACAGGGAGATATGTCAAAAATACAAACAAAAAAGTAGTTTTTCTTTATTTTCTTCCTCCAAAATTAATAAATATTATTTTATTATTTTAACTATTATTTTATTAGTTCATTTTAGGAGGCCCATTTTGAGTTGAAATTTCCTCTAATGTATAAAGAAAAGGTTAATACAACCACTTATGAGGGATGTCACACCGTTTGAATTAGAATTGTTTAAAGTATTAACGGGAAGAGGATAGGTATATATTTATATATCACCTTGTGTTGCTTAAAGGAAAAAGCTACCAAATCCTTAAATAAAGCGGAGGTAATTATATCATGGGAAAGGATTAAGTGCTCGAACAGTGCGAAGATCCTTGATCCTTTTTTTTATTATTCCAGATTTTTAATGGGGTTTCAAAACATCGGCAGTTTATAATACCAATTATGGGAGGGGGATTTGCAAAATTATAGCTACCCTCTCAACAAATTTAAGGGAAAAGATCCCCATCGAGGAGCTCTTTTCATTCATGGTTTCCATGTGGCTAGAAAAAATGGCATGCCCTCTGTCATAGTTCACTTTCAAGGATAGAAAGATCGTTGTGCCCTCGGGGGGCCTCGATTTTGCTGAGTTATAAACAGGTTCGTGGCATTGAGGAGGGCATTCCGCCATGGAAGAGAAAGGTCTCTATGCTAGCTGCATGAGAAAAATCGATCCCTTGCCTTTTGTTTTCAGAGAGGACGTTTTGAACGGGATCGACAGAAAATGCTACACTCAACGGGTGTTTGGGGATAGGAGTCTTCATAGTCTAGAGATCCTAACATGGGTCTAACCCTCATCGGTAGTAGATGAGCACGATCTGGTATGTGTACTTACTTTTTCTAGGATAGTTCTGTAATTGCATAGCTGTGTTTCATTTGGAATCTTTTCCTAAAGCTGGAATAAAAACCAGTTTCGTGTTATCATGATCTTGCAGGTTGGCAATGCTTTTAGGTTGATATTAAACTAGATCAATTGATTTCACACAGTGTAAGATAAATCTATTCTGAGTCTACATAATCTTTTGGGTGATAATATTTATTTGTTGATCTCTGAGATGCCGCTTAAAATTCCCACATAGGTAAATTTTATATATTACCACGCGCTGGCTTCGGGTACCGCTCCAGTTCCTGTGGTAGCTAATTGAAGACTTTGATCTCTAGGTGTGGACTCAACACTCCCATGGAAGTTTCTGTTCTTCCTTTCAAGTTAGCATCGACCTTGGACAGTAATTTGATCCAGGCGAGCAACGATTCATTGTGTATGCTAACATCCAGAACCCTAGCGATGGGTCAGTGTATTAGGTTGGAGTCCTGGTCCAGTATTCCTAGGGTTTTTACATTTGTTTATCCATTTATATTAAACCCTGTGGGCTTTACATTAATGACATGTTGGATCTATGGCTTGCCTCAAATCCCTCTTTAAAAACTATTATTCTAGCCTAGTTCCTCCTGTTTGCATGGTCATCTTTTACGCTTCGAATTCCAGTCTGGGATGGGTTTTCGATCTGTGACCTCGACAGGGAATCTTATATATAGATGTGTTGTTTAGTTCATTGGGGTTGAGACTGTCAACCTGACTATTTATTTGGGGGTTGAGATATCAACTTGACTATTTATTTGGGGGTTGAGTGCCTTCCGGGGCCAATGGGACGATCCATCTAGTCGGTTGGTTTTATTTATTTATTGTTACTACGATAGCATTGATCTACGATTTGGTGGTGACAACTACAAAGCCTAGGTTCTTGCAGAACTCAGATCTATTGTCATCTGAAAGGTAGGAACAATTTTTTCATTGCTTATCTTTTTCTGTAGAAACACAGGGCCTTAAAGTTGAACTGAACAGTCATGAACTTTCCCCTATCTTTGTCCATGCTTGGAACCTGATAAATGATCGACTAGAAGAGATAGGTATAATATTTAACTCAAAATGGTGCGAGGCTCATATTATTGAGTATTATAGAACGTATTTAAAGTATTGTTTGAATATTCTTTGAAATTTTTGGCATTCGTACGGTTCTCCTTGTATGTTAGCGGATGATATTCATCACGTATTTGAATTGGTTATTAGTCAATATCAACAAAGTCCCTTGATTTATTAATTAAATTCTAGCTTACATAGGTGATTGTTCATAGAAATAAAGGGATACCCCGTGAGGAGGAGTCTCTGAAGGGTAATCGGAAATATTTCTGGGACAACAGAATTGTTATGAATTGTATGGCAGCAGAGTTGCTGCGGTTTGTAATCAAATTTCTGGAAAATATTATATGGTGCCAAATTTTGGTGGACGTAACCCCGAGTTTGGGGTGAACCACATAAATTGGTGTCTCTCTCTTCACTATGTTTAAATGTTTGACATCTCTCTTCTATCAATGTCTAAATTGTCTCATTTTTCTTGTTCTTGGCTTATTGTATTTAACTTTTGTTTTCTGCAATATTGTTCGTTTTTTAAATACAATAGGAATGGAAATCCAGAGAGTTATTGTTGTCATAATGATATCATCCATTTCAGTACTTTTCTTCAAAGACATGATAAATGCCTACAGTTTACACCTCTGTATGCTGAATAATAATTCTTGGAATTACACCAAGACATTTTCATTAACTATATTGAAGACATGCTACAGATAAAACTGAAAAAATGTACCTTTTTATGTTCCATTAGTAGCCCTTTCTTTGCTTAAAGGAAGTGTAGCTTATGACCCAGTGTCTCTAATGATGGTGTATGATGGCTAAATATTGACAAGTAAAGAAAGTGAATTTAAATCAATTAAGAGAACCGTACGTTAGTCACAAGTCAATACAGTTTTGAAGGGTGGTTAAAATAAACTTAAGTATGTTAAAGGAATGATGGTCGAGGCTGCATGTGACTAGTCTTTTAGTGAGATCCAACATGCTATGTAGTAACTAGAATCCATTATAAGAATGATGATTAAATAGCAAGGTTATGTTATTACTATAGTTAGTAATGAAATGAAAGTACTGATATTTTATGTTGGAGTTAACATGGTGGCAACTCGGGTAATATTAAACACATAGTGAGTCTTTCAAAATGGAAAACATTCTTTTGAAACTCAGATAGGTGTGTTACATGTATTATTGATGCTTAATACCTTATGTTCTCTTTGTACATCTTTATGAACTCCTGGTGTTTTTAAATTCATGTCCTGATGTTAATGATGAAGTAAATCGTCGAATAATGAGACCAAATATAGATGGTTTATTTGATGTTTATGTAATGTGGGGTATTTACAGGCGGATCTACTGATACAAGTCCTTGCCTAATGTGTATGTTTAAGAAATATCTTTCTAGAGGAACATCTTGAAAATAACAATAGTTAGCATCGTAGTACCACAAGTTTAATTGGTACCTTTGATAGGGAAAAATCTTATGTTTTTGAATCATGATATTTATATGGTCATCTTACCTGATGTTTTTGCCCTTCACAAAATGGTTTTCCAAACGCAGAAGAATTTTATTTTATCTGTTTCCTGATTTGGGTACGTAACATAAATCATTGAGGCTAATGTTGACAGTCGAAGTTGAATATGAGTATAACTCTTTTAAGACGAAATATATCTATGTGAAATCTAGAAAATGTAATACCTAGGTATGGTTTTTGGTGAATAATTTTAAGTGATTGAGCTTTACCACTCTTAAACCCTGAATGAGTTGTGAAGAAGTCTTCCGGAAAGAGATTTTTTTGTTGTTGTGTTTTAGGGGTACATTACAATAGTAAATAGAAATAAGCTAAGAACATACAGTATTTGTATAACTCTTTTATTTAAAACAAAAGAAAATACTTAAACAAGATAAACAATATCAAAACTATTGTAACAATGTAAAATAGGTAAATAGAAACTAATACATGTGATAAATTTTAAGAATATATTTACCTAAGGGTTCTTTTACAATAACCCTAGGATTTAATCCTATTAAGAAATCTTAAACATATAAAAAAAAAATATACACTATGGCTGAGTTACAGTCTCAGATAATAACAATAAATTATTTACGAAAGATATTTAGACATAACGATCTATATTAACAGTCAAATAGGAAAAACCCTATTATACACAGAGATTACAATATACAAGATTGCTGCAAAAAACGAGATAGAGCTTGAGGTAAAATCCTCCTTAAAAACCCAATGTAATACATTGACATGCCATAAGGCTACAAAACTTAACAAAAATACAACACCCAGCTCAGGGTCGATGTACCTAGAATCGTGGCATAGTTTTTTTTTAAACTAAACTAACATTCAATTTATAAAATCCTACATTACTATATATCCTTTATAAGTGAAGAAAAGAACAATTCCAGGTCACGACATCGAAGCCGGAGCCACCCTGATATATGGAAGGGTTTAATAATGAAAAACAAGTCTTAAAAAGTGAAGACCGAATATCCCAAGTCTGGAAGAACCAAGGTCGAACTTCTTTCCAACTCAAACCATTTTTTTCCCCTAAGTCTGTACAAGCAGGAGTTGCCACATTGTAACTGGGGCTTACCCGTAGGAATTAATTCCATTCCAAACATGGAGAGGTTTCTTCCAAACGAAAAGGTGAACCATCACCTACAAGTGGAAAACAAAATCTTGACTAGAAGCTGAGTTTATAACTGTAACTGTAAATTTTAAACCTTATGACTTTTGTAATACAAATTTTTTTACCTAGAAGCGAAAGCTTTGGAATCCAAGGACGATTTGAGTCCACACCACGAGTAGCACAACCCCATGCTCACGAGTGACAAAGGCGACAGGGCTCACAATACATACACAACGATGACTGGAGTAGGGTTAAAACTTTGGCAATGGCTATGCAAGAAAATCGATGCTAAAATCCACTGACAGAGAAAAACAATACACATAGTAACGCACCATTGACAGAGAACAACTACACGCACATCAAAGTATTACATACAGAAGGAAACCAAGTGCGAGCTGTGAGTCTTGCAACCGACACATTAAAATGGCAACACCTCTCTACACACAGACAATGGAGCTAGAGATGACCACCAACGAGCCCTCATGGACGCAGTGAACTGAATAGTGCAGAGACCAAAACCCTCGACAAAGAATAAGGACGTTAGGGTTACAAGGTATGCTTATAAGCTATACAAATGCACGGTGGTGGATGTTCCACGTGCCCACTATTTAATTTAGTCCAAAATGGGTTAAACGATATAGTTGTCACTGCAATTGTCGGGACAACAAATTATTGTCAATAATTTGAACAATGACTATAGTAATAATGTAATTTCTACAAAGTCAAAACGTATCATTTCATTGATAAATCATAAAATCCAGTTATGATAAAGAACGAGGTTTATATGGTATTGGTAAACCTTATATATTATAAATCTTGGATTCCTCATTGGTAAAGAACCAAAACATATTTTGCAACTATATCTTTTTTTATAAAGATATTATAATCCTTTTAGTAAAACATATTATGAAGAGAACAATAGTATAGTAAATGTTGTTGAAATTGAGTTAATAGTACTACTATTAACTATTTCTTTTTATAACCATAAACGATGCATGTCTATGATGTTAGAACTAGTTTATGCAAACACTAGTGGATAAGAAGCTAGTTTACAAATCAACAAGGTGTGTGTAGAAATAATTAAAAATTACACCCTAGCATAACTCTTACTTTTGAATGTAGCCTATGGTAGTAAGAGTAAGATAAACTTCTGGGAAGTATATGATCAATTGGTCTTCATAAGATACCAAAGCTCTGAGATGAATCAAAACAAGATTTGATTAGACTTGGTAGTGAAGGACTGTAAAACTATTCAAGAATAAATATAGTGTCACTTATATGATAATATAATTTTGTCACTTTACTTATGTCATGAAGAAGCTTGGAGATAGAAATCACAACTTGATGACATTTGTGCAAATGATCATTATATAGATAACACAATAATAAGCTCAAAAATTTCCTCTACCAAAGCTAAATTAAAAGTAGAGCTGAGGGTACGTTTGTAAGCTTTTTATTATAAGGATTTGTTTTATTTCTAGGATGATGAGCAGAGTTTTAAATTTAAGAAATAATAACAGCAGTAAGCTCATATGTCAGTGAAGGAGTTGTTTACAAAATTGTGAGATCTATAAGTAACCTCGCTAGTAGCTAGAAAGAAGAATTGGCTAATAAAAAACATTGAGAATGGTAAGTTTATTGGTCTTTACAACATGAATTTAAAAAAATATCATAGCTGCAAAAACAAGTAAAAGAAATATTACTTTACCTTGTAGTATCCTTGAATGCTATTAAGCAAACGTTTACTCTAGCAGTATATATATTTATGCTAAAAGAAGTATATCTGGATCAATGCCTTAATAAACTCTTACTGGTTCAAAATTTACTTGTCAAGCCTATAAGATCCACAATTCCAGATAAGTTAGCAATCGCTAAGTAAGCCCCAGTTAGAAAGTAACTTCTCACCTACTAGACAAAATCAAACCATCAGTGCAGCTAGAAACAACTGAATGCTGATTATTTACATCACATATCAAAATTAAAATAGTATTAATTTATGTGTTGGAGTTAATGGTTACTTTTGTTAACTGTTTCATTTTTTCCATTAGCCGCTAGCAGTTATCAAACTGCGACAATAGACAATTTATGTTAGAAAATTTGGGGTTTTGACACTTATTACTGTGCTAACATATTTCATTTTTCTACAAAGTCTCATCTAAAGTTCATTTCCCACTAGTTCAGAAGTAGGAATTTATATATTTATATATATAATTACTAGCTTCAACCTAAAGTACCAATAAAAAAACTATGATAGTATCTATCTAGTTATTAACAACAATGAGTAAACCAGAAATATTAAATATAAGTATTTAATAATAGAATTAGAATATAAATTAAATCAAGACTAAATAAACCATTAAGACCTTTCAAGGTCTGTATTATTAACTATAAATTAAATAACAAATCATTTCCATTAAACAATATCGAAATCATATTATAAACTCATGTATTATAAACAGGGACAGGAATTGAATCTTGTGGGAATACATACCTAGCCTCTTTTTATTAACTAAACTATAACTCATCACGTTAATATCCAAACAAAGTCGAACCCTATTGGGTTTTGTTTGCATTCAGTCTATGGCCACACAATACATAACCTGTACGCGAGCAACAAATTATAAACCACCACCAGGCTGGTAATAGAAATTGTGATTTTGCTACAGCACAACTTCAACCAACATTTAATATGCAGAGTCTATTTATAAATCTACACACAGCCATCACATAAACATTAAACAACTAATAACTAAAACCCATTTTGCAAACTGAGGTTGTGAGATCGATTCCCATGGATGTCCAACCAAAGGCAAAAACAATAGTAACAAACCATAGTATTTTATACAGAAATAGTAAGCAAATATTATAACCATCTTTACACACCATGCTTTACATGTAATGTATGCGGGCTGCAATTTTATAAATACACCAAACGCTATGTAATAAACAAATGCATACGCTAACAGTGAGGTCATAAGACCTTAACTACATTCACGGCCTCAACCAAGTTTATAAGGTTAACACAGAGTCTTTTCAAAATACTCCTATTATAACGTTGGTCATTGTGGGTTCCTCACCCATGGCTCTTCGCAGTCCACATCACATAAGAACTAATAACAATAATTAAAAACCCTACAGTAAGCTATCACAACAATGTGGGAAAGGCTCATTCCACTCATAGCATGGCCTATACCCACGCTGTCAATGTATTATAGTATAAAGCTAAGGAACTCCATTATACACAGAACCTTCAAGCACACGAATGCCCCATGTAAATTTACCATAACAACCAAAAAATGTAGAATAGAATAGTCTCATACACAACATAAAATGATAACCATGGTAATCATTTAGAAAACAATATTTATATCCATTTACATAGTGGGTATCAATATTTCTACACAGTCGTTATTTAAGACCAAAAACCAAGTTGCACGGGCATGCCAATGGGCTAACGCACCATTGCAAGTTATTTACACAGAGCCGAATGGATTACGAGTTACTTCATGGCTTAACGCCTTAATAATTAAAATAAAACCCAATTCTCTAGACTTAATCCCAAAGGAAAAATTGAAACCCATGGCATAAAACCCCAACCAATCACCAAATCCAAATGCAGTCTTCCTAAAAGGGCCAAGACATTAAAGGAAATTTGGTGTCTAAAATGCGCGTTATAAAAAAACACACCAACAATAGATTTTGTGACTTGGAATTCAAGAACTAATAGAATTTCAATAAAATGAGTGAACCATAGTGGTTGAATTGACATATTTGTCATAAAAGAAAATTGCTTTTTTTGTTTGTATTTTTGACATATCGCCCTGTTGTTTTACTCAAATTTCAAGAGAGATAAATCGTAAGATGCGGAAATGCGGAATTTAATTCCGCATCCAACGATTACCCACATTGCATACTTTTGATACACCCCGCTACCCCCAAAACAAGAAATACCTGAAAAAATGTGATGATGATGTCATCAACACATTGTTTCAGTTATTTCTTGTTTTTGGGGTAGCGGGGTCTCTCAAAAGTGTGCCGTGTGGGTACTCGTTGGATGTAGAATTAAATTCCGCATCTAACGAGATCTCCCTCTCGGAATTTGAGTGAAAACACAGGGATATATGTTGAAAATACGAACAAAAAAGTAGTTTTGTCATTCTTCCTCCAAAATTAATAACTCTTATTTTATTATTTTAACCATTACTTTATTATTTTAATTATTATTTTATTATTTTCCTTAGGAGGCCCATTTTAGACCTCAAATTTACTCTATGGGTAGCAAGTATAGACTTGCTAATATGCTTATCGTGGCCACTTTGCAATGCCTTGAACCACACAACGAAGTATGGAGCCACCACCACTTTCGCTACCCTATCACCTGCAACAAAAAATTGAATACGATGTGGGTGAGAAGTATGACCATTTTAAATGCAACAGTGCAAACCATAGAAATGCTATTAAAACCAAACGGGTTCTTGCCTTTGCTGCAATGGAGTTTGTCCCCATTTCCTCCTACACGGAGAAAGACCAAACTCCAACTCAAATGTTGCAAATGACACAACCATCGTGTGCCAAGCCCTAAGCTTGGGGCTGCCATGATTTCCAAAGACATTAAATGCACTAGCTAGAGTCCACTAATGAATCACCAAAACCACTTTCCATAGTTCAGTCTCATTGTATTTCATGACCTTCAAATGCAATGCATAAACCCCTCTAATATATGGTTCAACCATATGATAAATTTCTCCCCCCAAAACTCTTCCCGTGTATCATATATTGCAAGTTCTGTGTAATGTATGACCCATACATTGTTTTGTCACCACATACTTTAAAATGTAGGGCTTAGACCTTTGTACCAGGTCTCATTCATACATGGTAGAGCACTAACCCTAAGTCATAACAAAGACTTGTATCGCTTATCTCTTAAGTTTAAACATGGGGTATGTTCCCTAAGCTTAAGTGATTAGAGAACCATGGCATATGGGATATTCCATGGTAAGTATCCTGGTTTTATTTAAAAATCCAAGTTGAAAACGTTCCAAGATATAACCTATAAACAAAAGTAAAGAAAGATGTTAATACTTTTCATTAAATAAACTAAAGTATGCCATACATAATGGAATAAAAATACAACATAGTCATTTTAACCATGATAATAAAATAATGAGAGGAGTACTTTCACCTTACTAAACCGAGTACGTAATGAAGTATAATGACGAACAATAGGTATACTTTTAACCAATTGGTTTGAGTGCTCTTCAAACACTATCGCTAGGTATAATCTGCATATATGGTAAAAGAGGTGCCTTCATTCAATTGAAGTAAGTAAGCATGCATGTCTAGTAATACTTTATCTCTCAAAACGTCATGGGAGAACGAGTCTTTCCACTCCACCCACTTTGTTCCCACAAATAAAGTTAAGTCACAACTTAATAACTAACAAAGTAAACAGTGCGCTGAAGTAAACAAAGTTCTATGCAAATCATTAAAACATTGACAATAATTTCAAACAAGAGGATAGTTTAATAAATAAACTCATGACATCGTAAGTAAAATGTGCTAATACTAAATGACTGGAAGTAAAGGAAAGAATGTAAGGCCAACTTAGGAATACACAACACTATAGGTAGTGTACGTGTATTGTGCAAGAGTATTAATATTCCATTCAGGTAGTTTTTACTAGCCTATAATTTTATTTTATTTTCAATTTTTGGGGAAATTACATTTTGTCTATGGTTCTTTACTTATCTTCTATCGTTTGGAGGTAGATGTTTTAAATTTAAAGGTTAGTTTATCAACTGACTATGTTTGTAAATCTTTGTGGATGCTCTCTAATAAAAATGATAAGGATTTTATTTCTAGGTTTAAACCCTACATGTTGATTTCTATAAGTGCTCAATTTATATATTTAGAGTTTTAATATCATAACTCTAGCATTAGCTTTACTTGGCTAGAGCAAATTCCCTCTTTGGAAAATAACTCTGTCTTATCTTGATAAAATGGTTAAATAGATATTTGATATTGTTGATGGAATTTAGGATTTCTATGTGTGGATTCAATATAGTTTACTATGTTTTGGGAAATTTTTTATCATCAATTTTATCGGGAATAAATGTTAAATCTAGTCTAAAGCCTAATACATTATAGAATCTTTAAAACTATTTGAACACAAACTTCATAAGCCTAATTATCTTAGAATCTTCATAAGAAGTTAAAGTGCAATTATATCTTCAACTAATAAAACATTCTAAAACATTTATTCATAATGATGATAGGTGAGTTACGACTTCCAATACAAAAAATAATGGAGGTAATCTCAACTTGTAAACATAATAAAAAATAGAGATAAGAGCCGAGATATAGGAAATCTCTTACCTGCAATTACGTAGCTTGAAAGAGCTTAAAAACCCTGCACACTTCAAAACCCAAAATTAATAAAACAGTCTCTATTTATGACCTTAGGAATGATAATCAGATAACCTTGGAGCTGCCACGTTCCACCCAACCATGACCCAAAACCATTTTTGGTTTTCAATCGGATCCCCGGAGTTGATTCCAACATGAAAGAGATGCAGAAACTCCTAAGTATGTGTATTTATTTAAGTGTTGGTTTGGAAAACTCTCCCCAATCCCATCTAGAAATAATAATGAGATACGCAAGCCTTCCCTTGGCTTTTGTTTTATAAATTTAATGTTTGGAAAAATGGGCAATTGGTTTAACTTCCGTTAAATCAATATTTTACTATGTTCTTGAAAATAATCTTTAGTTTGATTTTTATGCAATATATATTAATTTTGTTAACTTGGAACTTTTACTAGTTCCTACTTGATTTTCATTTAAATATTTAGTTTACAATATAATATATACATAGACCTTCACTTATTGGTTTTGTTATCTTTATTTATTTTTACATATATATTTATTATTCTCATAACTATATGTAGACTTCACTTAGATCCATTATCTATTTTTATTAAAATACCTTTGTATAAGTATATACATTATATAGACTTACTTATTCAATTTAATCATCTATTATTATCAATACATCATATAGCATAATTATTTATTTTGATGCTTCCCTTAGTTAATGTTATTTCTTTTAACAAGGTCTTAGGTAGGGTTTTGTTGGTCAACTATGATAGTTAGCTCTAGATCTTCCTTCCATGTTGGATTACCTCGTATTCATGGTAATATCCTCTAGTCCTTGATGAGAAGTAGATTAAAATTTCAATTAATCAACTTAAATAAGTATGATGAGGGTTGGTGTTATTTAGAGTCTTTCCAACTCCACACCCTGAATTACAGTAACCCCTAGTGCTATTGAGACCTACGCTGGACACTATCAAATAGGAGTTACACTAGTGCAATTCCAGAACTTCTCGCTCAACACTAATACTAGGATTCACTTGTACAATACACCTAGGGATACAATGGCCAAAGATCCGATGATCCAAAGCCGATGCTCAACATCAAGTTGGGGTGCTCCAAGGATTATGCCCAACACTTCCATTATTTACTTTTTGGGGTTACCTATGTGCTCCAGAGCTTACACTCAATTGATAGTCTCATTTAACCCATGTGATCGAGATCTTATGCTAAATACATAATCTCATGACCCATGTGCTCTAGATCTTAAGCTCAACACATAATCTCATAACCCATGTGCTCTAGGGATTATGCCCAACACCTCATAGAAATCAATCATGCATTCACTCTTTTGCACAATACATCACAAAAATAATCATCTTAGTATATGTTAGGGATTTTTCCCAATCACATAATAATACTTCCAGTACATCAGGGCCTATGCCGAGTACAACAACAATAGTCCTTGTCCACTAGGGCATATGCCCAACATATATAATCATATAATAAGACAATAAAACATGTGCATTGGGGCTTATGCCCAATATATCTATATAACCAATCATAACTCATGTGGAGTGGGGCATGTGCCCAATATATAGACATAAACATAACATCAAAGTAAATCATGTGCAGTGGGGCTCATGCTCAATATAGTCAGGGCCAAAATTCGGGATATTACAATGATAAGCTCAGAAAGACTTACACATCTACCCCACTATGTTGTATAATGCGCGACTTTAGCTCAAAAATCCTATGTAAGCCGTAGAATGAAGCCAAAAATGAAAATCTACTTTGACCTAAAAAATACATTTTACACATGCTCCTTTGAACAACGATGTTTTTTTAAGCATTTGTTGATAAGACAAAACGTATTAGAATACATTTATATGGATAATTATTTCAAATTGAAATTTACATTTTAATGGAAAGATATAGTGTAAATTTATATAAAATTTGAATTTATAATCTATCCCCACATATATATAATTTTTGAAAGGTTAAATTGTTTAAATTTATTTTATATACAAAAGTTAAATATACTAACGTATATACATAAAGTTTGTTATAAAATATTATGACTTCATTACACTATTGAAAATTCCATTACAAAATATGAATAGCGTAAAAAAATATGATAACATAAAAAATATTATTACATAGAGAAAATGTAGGATTAAAAGGATTTATAGATTAAAGAAAATTATGATATTATAAGTAGGTTATTAATCCTACATGTTAAGATTATTAAAGTATATTTATTTTAACTAAATATTTAAAATATATATATAACCAAAATAAAAAGAAATAAGGGTTAAACAATTAGTAAAGCACCTTTGAGAAATAGACTTATCATCACTAAATACTTTGTATACATCCCAATTAAATTAAATTATAATTTCACTATCTTTATAATAATACTACGCTCCTTATTCTAACCATTCATAAACCAATTGATTTACTTAACATGTTGATCATACAATCCCGTTAAATGCTCAACATAGCTCACGATCATGATGTGAAGATCGCGCACATTTAGAGTTTTCAAAGGCACGTTGATGATTTAGGAAGATAACATGTGAGTGCCCGCTATCTTGCTCTCCTCTCATTGCATGCCTCAACATTTTACCGACAGGGGAAGCAACTTGAAGTTCTTCTTCGGGCCCAGAAAATTCAAATGCGCGGAAAGGTGACGAAAAGTACGTTGTACCCGCTACGTTCAATCATGCTAAGTTTCCATCAGCGTGTTATGTAAATTTATCATTAGCCAAGGTCCCACCGCTACTTCTACTTCTACTTCTAATTTTGTTTTTTTCCCTTTCGCACTACTTCTACTGCTATGACATGGTTCCCACCGCTAGTGTACTATTACGATATAGATATCTATCATATAATTAACTTCTTGACAAACGCTTCATGGACGTCAGAATTCCATCTTTCCGAACAATTCTACGCGTTGAAAACGCGCGGCGTACACGTTTAAAGATGGTATTTAAGAGAATTTTGAATAAAAACTAGTATCCTATCAAGTAACTATTATTTGTCTTTAAAATATTTGTTATTTTTTTGTTTTTATAGATCTCGATTAAGTTTCAGTTTTTTTTATAAAGAATGTAATGTTTTTTTTTTTCATATGAAAAAAACTAGATTTTGATGTTCATTAAAAATCAAAGGGCATTTTTACAGAGCAATCAAGAGAGTTCTCTCTAAGAACATTTTCACATGATAAGTCTCAAAAAAGTAAAGAGTCCCAGCACTAGGGACAATTCTTACAGCATATAGAGGGGCACTAATGACTGAAATTCACCCCTTAGGAAGATTTCCACAAGTTATCGAGAGCACAAAGTGAGAACAAAGAGCTTATCCAAGGAGGCCCTCGAGGCAATGCTAAATTCAGCAAGAGACAAGTACTAAAAACAAAACAAGTGCCTTGAAAAATAAGGAGACTGAGCTCCGGCACTAAGCTCTAAAATAGCTGAAAATATCTGCCCCCAAAAATGATTTCCTCATATGTTTCAATGAAGGAATAGAGGGGCCTTCTTGCATAAGCCATCTGCTCTCGTGTTGTACTCTCTGTAAACATGTTGAATGTCCATCGAGTAAAAACATGCCAGCATATTAGTGATACTTTCACACCAGTGGCTCAGATCAAAAGCACACAAGGAGGCCTTGTTGTTTTCTGAGTTAATGACCAGAGAAGAATCTCCAAAAATGTGCAAGGAAGGGATACTCATGCCCTTTGCAAAGTAGAGTAGTAGGTATGTCATCTCCCATACTAAGTTGTAGAACACCTTGTTTCTCTAAGTACAATAAAAAGAAAAAAAAAGAAGCATAAAATGAGAGTAAATTTAAATAATTATAGTGTTTAGTTAATTTTTAAATACATAATTTAATTAGGCGAAACCATCTTTAAAAAAAGGTTAATAAATTTGATTTAATAATTTGATTGTGATCCAAGCATAGCATGTTTAAATTATTTGTAATATAATGTGTTTATAACCCATAATAAGTCTATTTTTCTTAAATTTAGTTATTAAAACTACTATAAAATAATATTGTAATTGCAATAAAAATATAATCAATTAAATAGTATAAAGTTAATATTAACTTTGTATTAAAGGTACTGTGTGCAAGGTTATGCATTTGCATGGTGTCTAAATTTAGAAGTGTACTTTTTTCAGGTGGACCCTTTATCCATCACTAGGATTGGTAGAAAATTAAGAACTAGAGGTGAATGACTAGTTTTGATAATCAACTACTAGTTTATAATTAACTACTGGATTTTAATTTTCTATTTATCCTCTAGTGCCCTCTTCCTTTTTATTGTACCATAGCTTTGAATAATCCTGATGATGGGTGGAGGGTCCACCCAAAATGTGTCGCCACTTCTGAATTTGTCCACAATGAAAATTCATAAGCTTGCACACAATGACTCAACATTGTGGAAGCATTCATGCACAAATTAATTATTCTTTCTAATCTTTTTATATAACTTAATGCAAAATACAATGTTAATTAAAATTAAAATTAAATTGTTATATGTACGAGTGTTATGTTATTATTCATGAAGGATTTTCCTTTTTTTCATTCAATAAATTTATATCAATTTGTTTCAATGGTTTTGTTATTGTTTTTCTATTAATATAAAATGGGTATGAAACACTTTAACTTATTTCATTCATTTCCACTAATTTTTTAACACTCTTAAATTAAGAGTTTTAAAATATCATTATATTCCTACACATCTCTCCAAAATTGGACTTCTTATTATACATATGCAAACTACATAGGGATCACATGGTTTTCCATACACTTAACACTAATATGAAAAATAATGTTACCTTACATTCTCATAACTCATAACAACTTGCCACGAAAACAATCCATGTTACTTAACTATATGTATACCACATAGAGATAACATGGTTTCCCATACACTAAAAAATAATGTTATCTTACATTCTCCTAACTCATGTAATAACTTCCTTGAGGCAAACAATCCGTTGTAGATAATTGTGCGTATACTACATAGAGATAACATGGTTTTCTATACACTTAATAGTAATATGAAAGATAATGTTACTTACATTTTCATAACTTATAACAACTTTTTTTTGGGCAAACAATCCATGCTAGATAACTTTAAATCTATTGAGTGCATAGAGAACCTGCACGAGGAACGTTACACAACATTACAAGATCTCCTCCATACTAGGTTGTAGAGGGCCTCTCGATGCAATAATCTATTCATTCATTTTAAATTAATTAATTTTTAATATAATAATACACTTAAGATATAATAAACGAAATACCAAAACTAAAAGTCATCACAACTATAAACAAACACAGTTATAAGTAAAAATGTAAATTGAAAATATTTGGATGTGCACACGCCCTTTAAAAAAAATATGAAAATATTTGGATGTGCACACACCCTCTTAAAAATATATATATACATTTATAAAAGTAGCAATTTTAATAACTTCCCATGACAATATTAATTTTGATTTGTTATTCATTTCCAAAAATAACTATTAAACACTTTAAATCATGAGTTAGACCAGCTAAGTTAAATGCTTAACTGATGATAAGTAAAGCAAGCGAAGCTAAATGCCGACACTCAAGAAAATTAATCTTGTTGTTTACAAATTGCAGTCAATGGGATAGGTCATTGTTCGTCATTATGATGATGTTAGTGGTGAACAATTAAATATGACAGCAGTATGTGTTTAACGTAGACATGCACTTCCTTTAGTGTATCGCCACATCCTTTGCTTTATCGGCTCCAAGGCACGAAGTAGGTGAGATGTAATGATGCCTTGGAGTAGTCTTAAGCTGTAAGTGAGACACCTCTATGTTTAGAATTAAGAGTTACCTTTTCACTCGACCATTTGCATCGATTGGATGACCTGGTTTGCATGAGCTTTCACATCACGCATTGCTGGTCATCCGATCAGTGCAAATGGTCGGGTAGAAAACTAACACCTTAAAATTATATCAATAACACAAATGACTAAATCAAGATGAACAGAAACGAAAAAAAACCCATATATAACATCTGATGCTCACTAATACACTTAAACCAGGTGTTGTGCATCTAAGGCCATCAATGTGTAAAAGGGGTCGAGGTGTTATTTTCTCACCTCAACCCTTAATATTTTCCATATCTAGTTATATTGGAGGAAAGCAATTGAAGTAATTAAGGTTTATCTGTGCCATACTAAAGAGAGATGGTTTAGCGCTGATTCAAAAGCCATCATGCGGATGTTAATGCGCAACAAATAGATACTAAAATGGTACCTACTCATGGAAACCATTATCATAGTAATGAAAATTCTAATAATGGAAGACAAAATCACTAAAAGATGACATTTTCATCAAATGACATAAAACATTGATAACTCACCAATAAGATTATTTTATCATCGAGAATAAAATGCATCCATACAAGTAATCGAATTCATGTTAATTTCTTTTAAAAAATAATTATTTATTATTAATTTCTTAAACACAAATAACTATTCATTTACAAGAGCCATACATTGTGTAACAAGAAGCGAAGGAATACTTGAAACATTGATCTTACCTTCTAGTTCCACGAATACTCGAGGACCACTCAATAGTTTCCCAATGCATTCACTACCCTTATTCTTATAAGAGGTAGGGTATACTTTACAAAAGATACTACATATTAAAAAAGTTATTCATATGGATTCAATATATATATCATTTTAGAAATAAATCAAAACTCATTATAAATGAAAGACACTCATTGTAAATGAGAGACGTTGTTGTAGTCTTCAACACTTTATCATTCCACAAGGGTGATGTTTTCAAACTTTTTGTATAGTCTCTCACAGAATATTTTTTGGTGCAAAAACCCCTCTCCCTTAAAACTTGGAGATTAGTTCCTTTGCAATATTTAAGGACACCATCCTAAATTTATATGCGATGATTCACAATCTACAAATAAAACCTTTTTATGTTGTAGTAAAAGTAAAATATCATAAAGCAACAAGACCTTTTGACTTATTTATAAGAGAACCACATTCAAAATATTCATGCGTTTAACACAGAGAAAATATTTGTGGGATATCCTTGGAATAAAATAGAGTAAATAATAGTGAAACAAAAAAACGACATCTACAGTTCTATACACAATATTTAATTACATAGAGCTTGTGCTCTCAGCACTCCTAATTTCTTCTTCATTAGCTTCATCACTCTAGACTTCTCTGCTTCGATTATTTTGTTATGATAATGCGTGTAATTTCCTTTTACATAGATAGAAACTTAGACTTTTTTTGGAGGCTACCATAACACATATTAAAGACTGTAATATTTTTTTTTACTAAGATCTCCCTCAAAACTTGACTTTTGATCTACTCTTCGGCTACTTAAATATGCTGACACATGCAATCCATACCCTAATAGACTCACTCACATAGTTTGTACTCATATGGAGTCTAACTTTGTCGATACTCATGTGATGCACATCGGTTCATAATTCATTATTTCCAACACTTCCCCTTAATTATGAGAAGATGGGGAACATAAAACTAAATTTATCAAAAAAAATTCAGAGCTAGGAAATATCATGTCCCTACCCCTCATCCTGATAATGGAGAGGACGCGACTATGCACTGTTGCTGCTATCAAATGAGAAATTGAGCCCCATGAATAGGGTAATAAAAATGCATGGATTAAAAACATACATTGATGCATTATTCATGAAATAAACAATGAAAGAAAAACTGATTCATTCAACAAATTCAACATGTTCATAATTAATCAATCAATCAATTACTATTGCAGAGGTAAATACACAAGAGAAATAAAAGTGAATACTTATCTTGGAATTGAGTTGATCAGCAACTAGCTATGTCGTTGCAACGTTCCACCCAACCACAGGCTAATGTGCTCATCAATCTCTCAGTTTCACCGCCACCCTCGAGCTGGGCATGATTTCCACAAGGAACTAGGGAGTAACCAGCTTACGTACAGAAAAACAATACACCCACAGTCAAGCCAACATACAGTTGGGTTTCACACACTGTTTAGCTAAGACAATAACATGGGGGTTCCTTGGGCTTACTCAATGAAGCCAAACTTTTCATCAAACACATAGCCAACCAATTAACAGATGGTTTCTTGGACTTACCCACCCAAACCAACATGCGAATCAAACACATGAATCCATCTAACAGATGGGTTTCTTAGACTTACTCAGCTAAGCCATCACAAGGATGCGCACACAACAAAATGCACATGTTGTGTATGAAGGAAACACTTTTCAACCAAAAATGATTTGGTGAATGGGAAAATCAACCCCTGGGTGAGCAACCCAAATTCAACAACAATTCAATGGATTCACATGGGAAAAAATGACCCTTACAAACCCCCCATCTCATGGATTCAAACTTAGAAACGTTTATGGGCTTCATGTGGCCAAAACGACCTCAATAATCACCTAAAAATCATGGGTCTTCTCTTCCATTCGTCGTGAAACCAAAAGAATGGGTTTTCCAAGCCGAGTAAGGAGGAACACACATCAAAAACATATAGGAGGGATCTCAACCCTAAGCATTACCAAAACAACTTCCCAGCCATGGGGAAAATGAAGAAAACTCGTGCAAAACATGAGGGAAAGCAAACAGGTAGACAAAAACATGAATGAGAGAGCTCTCCCATCTTCCCGTGTGTGAGAGAGCCTCCATGTGAATGAAAATGGGGTGAGGGATGAAGGGCATGGGTGCATAATGGCTTGGGCATGCCTTTCCAAGCACTTACTTTCCCCACAAGTCAAAAAAATGTTTTCCAAAAATGGGTGGCTTCCCTAATTCAAATTTGACCTCCATACCTTTCCCATCCCAAGGAGATAACTTCTCCAACCACTTTTAGATGACTGGGCACAAAAGGACAAAATGGGTATTTGACCACTTTATGGGTTTTCCGTTAGACATTTGGATTTCCCCATTGGCTCAAGGGTTTGATTATTTCCCCCTCCCTATTCCTTGTGAAATCATTCCCCCATCTCTTTAACATTGCGGTGCATAGATAGTTGTGGTATTTTTATTAATTTGCATTTTACATGATGTCTCAAACATATTGTGCTTGACCAGCACATAAACCATCGCCATCGATTTTAATCGACAATACATAAAATACTAAACCCATTGTGGGGCCTTTGCCTTGAGCTCCACATAATGATCAAATAAAATATTTACATCATGTGTAATTCAATACCATGGGGTCAAAACCAGGGTGTTACAGGAAAAGTTTACTATGGAGAATTTGTCACTCCTAAGAAACTTTCGAGTTACTGGAATTTTTCCCTTTCCAATGGTTTTGTAAATATGTTTTCTATCTCATCTTCAGACTTGCAAAATTCTAAACAACTCTCATTATTATTTATCAATTATATGATGAAAGAATACAAGGATTCAATATGATTTGTTCTCTTATGGAAGACATAGTTATTGATAATGCAATGGACGAACTATTGTCATAGTATATTGTTATGAGTTCTTTCTACCTCTTTGAATAATATTTTAGCACTATGTGCATCCAAACATCTTGACATGCAGCAGTCCTTGTAGCTACAACATATTTTGCTTGTATTGAAGAAAGTGTCACAATGGGATGTTTGTTTGGATCCCATGATACTACTCTCGTACAAAATGAATAGTGTATCGATATGTCATTTTCCTATCATCCATGGTGTCTCCAAAATCATTGTTATTGTATCTAATAAGTATAAAATATTCTAAAGTAGAGTACAAAATGCCAATATCTTGTGCCATTCAGATACCTCAGAATTCTTTTTTATCCCTAGCAATGAGAGTCTTTTGGTGACTCCATAAACCTTGAAATTGGATTTAATATATACATAATGCATGGCCTTGTCATAGTAAGATACATAAGTCTTGCAACTAGCCTTTTCAACAGTGTAATATCTACATTTGATTCATCATCTTTGCTCAATTTCATACTTGTTATTACTGGTGTTGGGGCTTCCTTGTAGTTTGTCATATTAAATCTCTTCAAAAATTCATTTGCATATTTAGATTGAGAGATAAAAATACCATCTTTTGTTTGATGGACATCAATTCCCAAAAAAATATCATATGCCCCAAATTATTCATTTCAAATACACTTTCCATTACTGATTTAAAATATCGTATGCCAAAATCGCCAGTAAATTTTAAATCATATAGATATGACCAAAGAATTAACATGTTTCCTTGCTTGTTGACTGTAATCTACAACGTTGGATCACATTCACTTTTATGAAATTGATTTTGAACAAGTAGGAATCAATGCAGTTGTACAAAGCTCTAAGAACTTTCATTACTCCATAAAGTCCCTTCTTTAATATGCACACTTTGTTTTCTTGTGCTGTAACTTCATAACCTTGTGCTTATTCCACATACACTTCCTCCTCCAAATAATCATTTAATAATGTAGAGTTAAAATCCATTTGATAAACAAACCATTCGTTGTGCGTAGATATGTAAGAAACTATTTTGACTGTATCAGTGCATGCAACATGTAAAAATATTTCATTAAAATCTATGCTGAGTTGATGTGTGAAACCTCTTGCAACTAATATTGCCTTGTGCTTCTACACATTCCTATAAACATATCGCTTGGTTTTATAAAATATTTTTACACTTATTAAATCCTTGTCTTTAGGCACATCTACCATCTCCCATGCTTGATTCTTTTCAATGCATTATTTTCTTCATCCATGGCTTGTGCCCATACTTCATGTTCGACAACTTCTTTGGGATTCTTCAAGGTTATATCAACATGTTAGAAGACACGGGTTATCCAAGAAAGAGTCATAATACATCTGGGCCGGTCTCTGCTAGGTGGAAGATGTAGATGTTTCTCGGTTGTATCCATTGGGTGAAAAACACAGGTTGACTGATAGAGAGATGTAATACATCTGCACTGATATCCACCAGGTGGAAGACACATATGTTCCTAGGTTGTAGCGATTGGGTGGAAGACATAGGTTGTCTAGTGGACATAATATATGCACTTCGGATGCTATCCACGTGAAAAAATACACGTATTCTCCTGGGATAATCTCGATAGGGTTGAAGATGAATATTATCCATAGGAATATAATGTAGGCATACATGATTCTCTCCATGAGATGATCTAGATACAATGTAATGACATTAGGATACATAGGTTATTTCTTTTGAAATGTAAAATGAGGACCTGGTATGTTCCTACTTGATCTCTTGCTCGTAGAGATGATGAATTCCTAGATGGGATTTAGGACCACATCAAACATGAAAAAAGGGATGGCTATGCATAACTTTTGAGGACATATAGATTGAATACAAGTCACTAGTCAATGACCGATCATATGATAATTAATGTAGTCATGATGATTATTCGGTGATGACGACAATCCACTGATGATGACGATGTTTAAAGACCGTTTTTAGTTGTGGTGATGACCAGGTCGTAAGCATACCTTCCTTCTTAAGAGAGAGTGATGTTGTAAATGCAATTCTAGAAGATATTATTTTATTATTATTATTATAATATTTTATTCTACTTTTATTTGTGCCTCCTTTTGGGGAAATTTTCCATCCAATAAGAAGGTGTCATTAATGTAATTGGTCATGTAAGAGTCGAGGTAAAATATCCATTGTAAGTTGAAGAAATAGTCCCCAAAAGAAGAATTGTAAAATGTATTGTTGAGTCTCCTAGGGAAAATCAGCCACGTTAGGGAATTATGTCACACACATTACTAGTATAAATAGGGAGGCACCCTTTCTCATTTGGATACAATGCAACCATAAGAAATTTTGCTCCAAGAGAGAGAAACACAAGCTCACCGGGGAGGAATAAGAAGAAGTTGTGGAATACATCTTATCTTTGGGTTTTCTATCTCTATCTGATATTGTACAAAGTGACTAGTCTACATATGAACATGATGATTTGTTTTATATATTGGGTTTAAGCCAATTATTGATGATATATATATATATATATATATATATTGTGTTGGGCATGGACCCTGAAGCACATGATTGATGAGATATTTTGTGTTGAGCGAGGAGCTCTGGAGCACTTGAGTGATTGATGATTTGTGTTGGGCGAGGAGCTCTGGAGCACTTGAGTGATTGATGATTTGTGTTGAGCGAGAATCTTTGGAGCACATGAGTACTTACCTTTTTTTTGAGTGAGAAGCTTTGGAACACATGGAAATATAATTGGAAATGTTAGGCATAAGCCCTGGATCCTTCCATGTTGATGTTGAGCATAAGATCTGGAGCATTGGATCCTTGGCAATTATATACCTAGGTGTATCATAAAAGTACATCCTAGCATTAGTGTTGAACAAGGAGCTATGTAATCGCACTGAATTGTAACTCACTGTTAAAGCATTGAGTATGGGATCTGGTAAGCGCTAGGCGTTATTGAAATTTTTTTAATAACTTCTAAGTGAAAAAGACTCAAGGAAAAATAATGATCTCATCATACTTATTTATAAGTGATTAAGAGAAATTTTGAATTTTTGTATTCTCATCAAGTATTGAAGAGCTACCACGTTATATGAGGGAACTCCAACATGTAAGGATGTTTATAGTTTCCTAGTCTAGTAGACCTAAACCATCTACCTACTTGACTTTAATGAAGAAGTGTCATTAAGTCTAGGGATCATGGTATATGATGCCCAAAGAAAAATGTTAACAAATGTTATGTTATTATGTACTTTATACATTGTATGTATAAATAGTAAATATAATTATAATATTAATTATGAAAGAAAAAGAAAATCTCCATCCAATTATTATTTATTATGTAAAGATAATAAATAATCCAAAACCTAAAAAGTCTAACTAGGAACTTGTCATAGTTGATTTTACCACACATGGTTGATCACACTTTTATGGCCTCACTTGTCCCTCTGCAGACTCTTGGACCCCATGGACTATTTTTGTACCTTTGATGTTTCCAAGATCATCCCTAAAAGCACGTATTATTTGTTGACGCAACTTTTAATCTCTTTCTCGCGTTTATACGCCGATACTACCCTCAAACCCGTGTACATCGGGATGTGTGCAAAAGGCCAATTTTTTTTGGAGTTTTCCTTGATGTTGATCCGAGTGAATTGTCTCTTGGCCTTCCATATGCCTCAATATTGCTCATATTTGACATTCCATTACCCCATTGAAGCACTATATAAGGAACCCTTTGGATACATTGAAGAGGAGGAATTGAAGAGAAAGAAAACTATAGTCCTTTGTTGCTGGAGCTTGCTTATACTTGAGTCTGGATCCCTTTGTGCCTTGGAGCACTTTGTGTTCTTCACAAGCTTTCCTTTTCATGTAAGCTTGCTATCAAGAGATGGAGGATTGAGGTGGCGGAGAACTCAGTTTCTCTGATTTGCAGATATGTCGACAGAGGTTGTCACTTATGTAATCTCTCATTTACTTAATAGAAATATATTTTCCTATCCAATGATGTGCATTTAAATGAATATTGAATCCATGGATGCATTTAATTGCTTATGTATCATTGATTATATATGGTAGAGTAGGCCTTACACTATACTATATAGCATGCTTTCCTTGTTTACTGTTGTTGAGAGTAAATTTCCAAGGCAAGCGGGATTGGAAAAAGCTGAACGAGGATCTACTACAACCGTCTGGAATAAGGTATGTCTAGAGATCCGTTAGTGTTAGATGTTGTATTTCTCTTGCATATTGGGAAGGGATTTATTTCTACGGTTTCCTTGTATGTTGTGCTACACCCCAAGCCATAGGAAGTTTTCTCCGTAACATAATTGGTGACTCCACTGGTGAGGTTCCTAGTTGTTTTTCTTTGGGGGTTTTCAACATTCAATGTGCTTTTATTGCTATGATTTCTCTATTTCTGTGTTGGGTCTGGGGGCATGATTGCCCAGTAGTGTCCTATAGAAGTAAATTTTGTCTTAGTTGGTCCATTTACCTTATTTTTCTATCTTTGTCTTCATGTACGCAAGTTTTGCTTTTGACAGTCATGTGTACACATGGGTTTTCCTGGAATAGTCGTGTATGTATGCAAGTTTACTAAGAACAGTGGCGTATGCCCTAATTTTTTTCTTTTTTGGGAAGATGAAGTGTTTCTGGTTGAATTTGGATGATTTCCGAGTCTTCTTTGATTCTTCTGGAGTTTGTATCTCCCCTCTGTTTCTGACCTGAGACTGTTTCTGATTTGATTTTTGAAAATGTTCTTGTCATTTCATTTTCTATTTTCTGTTTTGAGATTAGTGCATTAGATGTATTTTTCCTTAGTACTTTGCTTGGCTGTTGTCTGTGAGTGGTTGCAGAGTCTAAGGGTGGTAGAGTCAAATTTTTTCTTTTTTTTCATTTAATTCAAAAATACAATTTTTTTAATATTTTTGTATAGTTATGCACTCTTTGAATTTTGCATTAGGTTTGTTGGTGAATATTAGTCATATTTTCATATAGGAAGGATTATGTATACATTTGAAGGAAACATTTTGCACTTCACGTAGTAGCATACCCTGTTTTTCATTCGACACAGTGTATTTGCATTGATTGTTAGGTGTGCATTTTAATTCTTGTTGTGTGATAACATCATTAGTTGCATGGCCATTTGCCCTTTGAGTAATAAAGCCAATTAAAATCAATGCATAATAAAATGAATTACACTCTTTTTTTTTCTAGGGTGCACTAGCAAGACTAGGTTTTAGGGTCTTAGAATAGTTCATTGTGAGTTAATTCTCCAAGATCACTAAACAAAACAATTAGGTGTCTATCCATGTGAGAGTGTGAAATCCTTTATATAATTAGTGTTTCTCAGGATCCTCCTATTACAAGGGAGTTAAGAACGAGGCAGTGTGACCAATTATGATTGGGATGAGCCCTGATTGTGATTGATTAGCACCAGAGATATTTCCAAGATTGTATTCGTATCAGGGGGCATTTGAGGTATTGGCTAGTGCACCCCCAGGGTACTAGTTGTGCTTTCAGGCTTCAGGATTTGTTACCCTTCCATATGATCAATCCTGCCTGCGAATGTCCTCCTGAGCATTGATTATATTGGGGTGACCTTAGTTTCCTTAGTTATCAAGGGGGTGTTTCCAGAGGTTATTCTACAGGTGTCCTTGCCAGGTAGGGGTCGGACAACATAGTCACTATATGCGTTGAAGTAGAGGGCCACTATAATTGGTTACGAACCTCCGCTTGTTATGTATGGGAGTCTCAAGTCTCTCCTAGGCGAGACATACCTACTTCATTTGGGAGCTCACATATCCCATCCTTGGTTTGCTTGTGATTTGGCTTTACATTTTTAGGTGTATGCTCTGTGCATGCTAGTTTTCCTAGGGTTTGCATAATTAGATAGAGTCTTTTTATTTTTTGAGTCATTGTGGATCCTCCCCCTAATTCATGTGGGCCTTCAGGATGGACTGTTGCTACTAGCCATGTTCATTCTATGACTGCTAACACGATTGTATCTTAGAGTCAAGTACCTCCTGTTGTGTCAATAGGTCATGTACCTATTTCTAGATCGTCTCATGTTCCACCTCGTGGAGCTCCCTATATACCAAACTATAGACCTTCTCATGGTACGTCCCATGGAACATCTTATGGAGCTTCTCATGGACATTCTTATGGACCGCAGTATGGACAAAAATACCAACCCTATGGGTACGGGTATCAAACAATCGCTTACTCTTCTAACTATGGCTTTGCAGCGCCTCATAATCAAGGTACCCCACATCACAATGCTTCCATGCAGCCCTACATGGGTCAAATGGGAGGAGTTTATTATGGCCAAGGCCATGGTATTTATAGCAATTAACCTTACATGAACCAAAACTATCAAAGAGCATGGAACCGACCAGCTCACCCTAGGCTCCCTTTCCTTGTGACATTGAACTTACCTAAATTGTCGAGATTGATGAATGATCCCGTGTCTCATGACCTAGCATGGCCGACAGTCCTTACCAAGCTTCCTTCAAACATTCCCAAGTTCGAAGGTAAGGTTGGTGAAGATCCTGGTGAGCATGTCACCACTTTCCACCTTTGGTGCTCTTCCAATTCCTTACATGATGATTCCATTCATTTGAATCTATTTCAACGCACCCTAACGGGTCCTACAGTGAAATGGTATATAGATTTATCAGGGGGGCTTGTACTACGTTTGATGATCTTGCACTGACTTTCCTTAATCATTTCTACCTACCCATACATTACGATGTAGGTACCGAACTCTTGTCGACCTTCCGGCAATATAAAGCCACACACATTTCAGATCATATTGAAGAGTGGTGTAGATGGAAACAATTAATCAAATCTTTTATACCACCAGAGTTTATTCTTGAGTGGTTCCTCAAATCATTGTTACCTTACATCGCGAAGGTTTGTACATATGGAGTTCAAAACGAGGAACAAGCTATTTTTAGGGCACAAGAGTTGGATTTGATCTATGCTCAATTCGGACTTTTGTATGAGATTATACCTAATGCTCCTAGGTCCAATTTGGACCCCAAGATCAAGCCTGGGACACATGTCGATGGTATTGTGGGCTCTACAAGTACGAAACCTGCAGACTCAGTTGTGAAACAAGTGAGCCAATTGTCAATTAACTAGTCTGCATCGGGACAATCTATGACTTCGTCTCAACCTAACTAATCAGCAAGTGTACTTTCCATGCAATCATAGAACCTAAAAGGAAACCAACAGCATGGAAGGAATAAGAAAAAGGGAAAAAATAATCGTAAGGGTGGGAACAAGAACGAAAATTCTAATAATAATGACAAGAACACTAATGCTGGGGGGGACAAGAAGTCTAAGCGTAAGGTGAAATTTCCTTGCAAGTTGTGTAAGGATGACCATCTCACTCACTTGTGCCCTCATATGGAAGATGCCTCGAGGTTCATAGCATAGGGTCCAGCTATGTTAACTAATCCTTTACTGAACAATCAATATATGAACTCAAGGACTATTGATCCAGGCTACACATCAGGTTGAAATAAAAATCCACCAGAGGCCAACAGTGGTCATGGTTGCATCAACATGGTGCATGCTACTAAAGTTGTGACTCATGCGAAAGATTATGATTCGTCACAACGAGACCTTGGGAAAGATCCTTCCTCACCCGAGAGCCCTTTACGAATTGAAAATCCTACGAATAAACTTGAAGCTCCACGTCTCATTCCTAAGGGATTCTTAAAGCGTTCGGGCCACAATCGTAATGCCCTAGCCGCCCAGAACTATTCAGTTGTCGAGGATTTGGGCCAGACTCCTTGTGCGATGTCCATGTTAGAAGTGCTTTAGACTTGTTCTCCACAGAGGAAAGCCTTGTTTTCTGCTCTTGGGGTTAGTGATGATAACTCTTCTACCATGATCAAATTTGAAACCATGGGAGTACATCCTCACTTTCCTTACTACGTGTCTCTTTTGATTTGTGTAGAGTTTCTTAAAAACATCGTCAAGTGTACTCTCATTGATGAGGGCGCTGCCGCTTCCGTGTTGTCTTTGTAGTGTTGGAAGGGTTTGGGTTCTCCCACATTGTCTCAATCTGCCACTATGTTGATAGCTTTCGATGGTAGATTGTTTCGGCCAGATGGGATTCTTCCTTCTCTAGAGGTCCAATTGGGAGGGAATACCATCACGATTGAGGTTAAGGTGGTTGATGCACCCCTTGACTACAATCTTTTACTAGGTGGGAATTGGATGTATAGAATGCAAGCCGTAGATTCTTCCCTCTTTCAAGTGATATGCTTTCCGTTTAATGGGAAGATTGTTATGATTGATAAGAAGTCATTCCATAATTCGAGTGTCAATGCATCATCGGGAGCTTCTATCTAGATTATTGATCATTCTCAGCTGGCAATAGGGAGTGTGGGTGTAGGTATGTATCCTTCTCTTATGGGAACCTTTAGTTGTCCCTCTCTTGTTCTTATGATTGGGTCTAGTTTTGGTGGAGCTTCATCCTTGTTGAATTCGGTGTCTTTTCGCACTACCCATATGGAATATCCTTGAATTATTCCTTCACTGAGTACTTCGAGTGTGCCCATTGAGACAGACATTCCATTTCCTACAACAATGGTGGCGTATCAAGCGAATATTGATCAGGTTGCAGAGCTTAGTCCTTCCTCTTCACGGATGGAGGACGAGGACCCATATGTGCTTCCTGCATGGGAAATAGAGTCATCTCACTCACATGATTGCCTCAATGATTTTTTCCATCGGATGAAGCTATTATTGAGGCCTTGTCTGGGGTTGATCAACCTTGGGAAGAGTTTCATCATTGATCATATTTTCTTCCTCAGCTCGATCATATGGAGTGTGATGACATTAGGGAGATTCTTAGCAACAATATTGGTAGTTCTGTGGTCGCATTAAGCTCTCCTGGTCATATGGCTAATGGAAACATGGCTAATTTATCACCAACCATTCCTATCAATATTTCTCATGATCCTGGCAAGGTTGAGAATGTCTACATTGGGGCCAGTTGTTCCCTCGATGAGATCAAGGAGTATGCTGAGTTGTTTAAAGAGTTTCATGACATTTTTTCTTGTTCATATGAAGAAATGTTGGGTATAGACCCTCGTATTGTCGAACATGAGATAAAAACGTATCTGGATGCAAAATCGCTTTGGCAATGTTTGTGTGCAGTGAATCCTAGAAAAGCACCCACCATTAAGGATGAGATAGAGAAACTCTTGAAATATGGTTTTATCTATCACGTTTCCTTGATGGAGTGGGTTTCAAATCCCATTCTGGTGGATAAGAAGTAGGGAGCGATCCATATTTGCATTGATTTCTGTGACTTAAATCATGCATGTCCCAAGGATAATTTTCCCACGCCATTTATTGATCAGATTTTGGGTGACTGTGAAGGAAGTGAGGTATTTTCCTTTATGGATGGTTTTTCTAGATATAATCAGATTCAGATCAAGCCCGAGGATCAACATATGACCACATTTATTTGTCCTTGTGGTACATTTTCATATCGGAAGATGCCCTTTATCCTTAAAAACACCGGAACCACATTTCAGCGGCCCATTACCTTAATATTTCATGATCTTCAAAATATTATTTAAGTATATTTGGATGATCTCGATCCTCACTCTCGTTTGAGAGTGAGTCATCCATATCATTTGAGATTAGTGTTCTAAAGATGTCATCATTACCAAGTCCAGTTGAATCCTCATAAGTGCATCTTTTGCGTGACTGTTGGTCATTTACTAGGATTCATCATATCCAAGGAGGGTATTAGAATCGACCCCTTAAACATTGAGGCAATACTTCAATTGTCTCCCCCACGTAATTTTATACACCTTCATTATTTGCAAGGCATGGCAAAATTCTTGCGGATATTTGAAGTTAATTTTTCCAACTTGACTTAAGGCTGTATGCATCTTTTGAAGAAGGACACCCATTTTTACTGGGATGAGTGAGCCCAGGAATCCTTTGATGCTCTTAAGCAAGCCTTAATAATGGTCCTTGTGCTTAGTCCACCTGAATATAGCCATGATTTCTTGATTTATGTGGCTGCGTCTATGGAGATGGTTGGTATGGTTTTGGTTTAGGAGGATGAGCAGCTCCATGAACATGTCATATATTATTTGAGTCGAAACCTTATAGATGTGGAAATTCTCTATTCCCATTTGGAGAAGCCTTCGTTAGCCACCGTTCATGCAGTTCAGCATTTGAGACATTACACTCTCCTTCGCCAAACCTTGGTCGTAGCTCATATCAATCCATTTTAGTCTGTCCTCACTAGAAGGATGATTGGGGGAAAATACAATAAATGGGTTGTCATTTTGCAAGAATTTGATCTAGAGTTCGTGTCGGTGAAATCAAAAAAATCATTGGTCTTTGCAGAGATTATATCTGATTTTCCAAGTTTGGAGGAGGACGAGGTTTACGATAAAACTTTTTTCGATGAGCATATTTTCCTTATCTCATCTATGGACCCTTGGTATGGGGATATCATTGTATATTTGCAACATTGAAGGTCCCCACTCACCTTTCCCAGGATGAGAGATGAATATTATGTCATGTAGCTAAGAACTACCTTATAGTGGATAACACTTTGTACTACCATGTGGTAGATTCCATTTTGCGTCGTTGTTTAACTAATGATGAGGCTAAGGTTGTGTTGAATGATTGACATGGAGGGGCGTGTGGTGGTCATTTATCTGGGCTTTCTACAACCCCAAAAATCTTGAGAGTGGGATATTTTTGGACATCCGTATTCAAATATTGCGTTAATGCAGTCAAGAAGTGCCACCCTTGATAGGTGTTTGCATGCACTCACATCCATCCCTGTTAAATCCTACTGTCACCATCGGTCCCTTCACCAAGTGGGTGCTTGATTTTATGGATTGCAACCTAGATTTATCTAGGGGGCATCATCACATTATTGTGGCTATAGATTACTTCACGAAATGGGCAGAAGCTATGCCCATAGTTAAATCCAACGTTGACACAACGACACATTTTGTTTTCAACCAGATTATCACTCGGTTTCGCATTCTGAAAGATATTGTCACTGACCATGGTAAGCATTTTCAGAATAAAATGATGGAAGAGTTGGATTCCAAGTTAGTGTATAAGCAAGGGAATTCATCTTCTTATTACCCTCAGGTGAATGGACAAGTTGAAGCAGTGAGCAAATCACTTAAGTCTATTCTCCAACGAACCATCACACAAAGAAAGACTAATTGGCATATTATGTTGTATCCTACTTTGTGGGTCTATGGAACCGCGGTTAAGACTGCCACCTATTTCTCTCCATATCATCTTCTTCATGGGGTAGAGTCAGTTTTGTCGGTTGAATGCTAAATCCCTTCTCTGAAGCTAGATATAGAGCTTTTACCTAACACTTCCGAATTGCAACAGCGTTTAGTCCACTTAGAGCAGCTTGATGAGCAGCACCGAGATGCCTTAGTGGCTCTAGAGGTTAACAAGCATTGCATCAAGGTCCAATATGATAAGTCTGTCTGTCCAAGGAGGTTTAATGAAGGTGACTTGTTCATTTTGTGGGATAAAGCTACGGAACCCTTGGGGGTAGGGAAATTTAATCCCATGTGGCATAGGCCTTACGTGGTTAAATGAGTCTTAGAGAAAGGTGCCTATGAGGTGGTTGATTATGAAGGGACAACCTTGGTAAAGCCTAGAAATGGGCTCTATCTCAAAAAATACTATGCATGATCTTCAGCCAAGGTTGATTGTTGTATATTATTGTACAGTTTTGCATTGCATAGTTAGGTTTTCTTATGGTTATCGGGTTTGTTGATTAGCTTTCGTCTCTTATGGCAGATGTCGATGGAGTATTTTGCTTACATAGAATTTGCTAATGGTGCCAGCTGCCAAACTCTAAACTTAGCTTCATCTGATTAGGGGATTTGCACTCTTATGGGTCAAGTATTATCTTCAGGAGGTGTATGTTTATGACCCTCTTCAAACAATGTTGTCGAATATAGTGCCATCATTTAGTTATTGTGTGATTCCATTTTTCATGGTGTTCATTCTCTTGAGGTACGTCTTGATTCACAGTTAGTGGTTTCATAGGTTAATGGCTTGTATCGTATTAGGTATATGACATTATTATGAATATTCTTATGTGTTAGATTGATTGAACGACAATTTGAGAATACAACATACATTCATGTTCCAATAATTTTTAATCAAGCTGTTGACTCATATGCTAACTATGTGTTAGATTGGCATTTGTTTCATAGAAAATAAGCATATCACAAATACACATGTTACACACATGTAAATATAAATAAAATCGATCATCAAAAAAAAAAATTCATTAACATCCAAAAAGTGACGTCATAATACATAAGTGTCATATACAAAATTGGGGCTTCCGAGCCACAAAGACATAATACATGGTCATACAAAAATGAATACACCTAGGTCTCTAAGCCTGAGGAGGAGGGGGGTTCTGATCATGATAGAGCACTATGACTCTAGCTAGCTATCGAAATAGTTGAACCCATGCTCATGGTACACCAACCACCTGGCGCTGCATGGCCTCAAGCAATTCCTTGACTTGCACCATGGGTACCCTGTGTGTCAAATGAACAAAGTTCATGTGGATGCTTTGGAGCGTCCGTTCCACATCCGCACCCATGATATCATCTCCTCTTCCCCTCCGTCGATGACGAGGGAAGCCTTCTGGCCATCATGGTCCTACATCTGGATATACATGACAGATTGTCACTATTTTTCATCACACCAAAAATATGTCTTTTGAGTCAATATGTCAAAAAACACAAAAAATTAAATAATTCAAAACTTAAAAAGGGGGTTTGGGATTCTTTACCTATGTCACCATAAGTTGCTCCTCGTGGTAGCGGCATATTTGGGTCTTTGCGGAAGTTTATCCTTGCATAGGGGTAGTCATCTATGGCGACGATCTGTCTCCTCCACCATGGAAATAAATATGTTGGGTAGGGGTTAGCCACCCTACCTCCGCTCTGTCTACACATGACATTCACCCAGCATCACTAGGTTCGATCCTGGACTCCATGTGGAGCAATCTCTACCCTAGGGCTTAGCCCTGGCACCCGCTCAAAGCAAAACGTGCTCAGTATACTATCGAACCCAAAGTTTCACACCCTGCCCATCTTTCAGTCATTGAGCTATTGTTTCATATTGCTCAACAACTTTGTACTCCAGTCATACACTATAGGTCAGATGCACTCTACCGCATAGAACATCATTGACCATGAGGCATGGTGGAGTGAATCCAACCCTGCAATCCTGCCTAGTGCCAAAAGTATGGCCTTCAGCCCGAGAATCTAGATAGAGTTTGTCAAGATTTGAATCCCAACCTTTTCCATCTTTGGAAAGCAGTACACAGCTATGTATTCATCTATGGTCAGCCCGCCTCCTGGCTCACGAGATTGGAGATTCACCATCTCTCCTCATTGAGACAAACCAATGATGAAATATATGTCCTCAAACTCAATGTTGAGTGACATCCCATCTATTCGAAATGTCTCAGATTAAGGATCCCAATATCCCACCAGTAGTTGGAGTAGTCTTGGTTTCTCCCTCAGGCTTCCAAGACACCAAAAATTGTACAAGCCACATGCACGTAATGCTTGTCGGTCCATGATATCACCTTGTACAACTTCCTGAACATCACCATGCTCTCTTTCTCTCCACTCTAGCACCATCCTACACAAAAACCAAGTTGTTTGATCAGTTTTTTCCCTTTAAAACCTTATTTGTGGCCCTGTACGCGACTGTTCTTAAAAAAACTACATATCTACGCGACTTTCGGTGCATTTTACATGTATGGAGAGCCCTATACGCGAAAAAAGGCTCTATTTCTACGTGGGCCGAAATGCACAAGGATGGATGGCTCAAAAAATAAAATAAACCATGAAATTTGAAAAAAATTGCATCAAAATGAAAGAGGAGGGCATGAGAATCTACCTGGATCAAACTGGGGAGGAATATGTTGGACGATGCTCCTGGAATTCACTTCTGAAGTTCTGAGCTCAAATGCACCATGTTGGGTAAAAATTTCAATTGGTATGAAAAATTTTAAATTTTTTACTATTTATGGAAAATTTTTGAAATTTTTGCTCACTTTCTATAGTTTTTTACCATTTTGGACCATTTGAACTAATTTGATGTTGTAGGAATTCATTTTGAGTGCGATTTGACCATGGATTTGATCCATTCATGCCTACTACAAATATTATGTCTAAATCAACATACAGGTTAGGTTTCACATCCGTTTGCATTTTGCATAACCTTCTGACCGTTTCATTTCAACCTTACGTACAAACCCATTATATCTTGTCATGGATCCTTCTTGCTGCTTTTAGAAATGACATGTTGCAAATGGTAGAGCTTTACCATATATGGGTACCCTATTTAGATCATGTTTTTCATTTGGTGCCCATGCCGCCATTTCTCCTTTAGGGTGTGGGATTCCTTTTTATAGTACCACCATGACTTTGAGTAAGAGCTTCATACTCCTCTTGAACTTTATGTTGTCCATTTCCCCAGGACTCCCTTTTATATGTCAAGTTGTAATTGCATTATCATGAGTTTTTCTTTCCTTTTTGAGCCTTACACCGGCTTCCCTGACTCTTATTTTCAGCCATATAGCCCAAGCTTGTCTCATGTATACCCAAGCAGAGCCTTTTCATATATATTTTTCAGCTTGATTACCCATTTTTTAGCGGGAGGGAACTTTCCCCTGAGTGTCATTATCCTGCACATGCTTCCTTGCATTGAGCATAGGTATGTTCCGCTGCTTGGAACTAGTTTGTTTTCTCCATGACACTCGTCTCCTCCTAGATTTGTAACTATAAAGCACTTTTATTCTTTTTCATGCTTTTCAAAATATCTAAAAAATTCCAAAAAAATAAAAAAACAAAAAATATGGAGAGGAAAAGATGTTATCTTTGGTAGTAGTCGAGTCGTGTCACCTTCGAACAGAGCACTGTATATCACATCCGTTGGTTGGGTTAGTAGTTTGACTTTAGGAGTTGTACTCATTTTTTTGAGTTCACCTCGACTGACTGGTTAAGCTTCTGGTCTCTATGGCGCCTCTATTGATACCTACTGTGTCACAGAGATGTCCCAGTTTTGTATATCGAGTCTATGCTGCCTATGTTCAGTCACCATTCACCTTTATGCTCTTGTTTGAAGGAAGTTGAAAATTGAGTCGACCATTCTTCAGTTGTCTTGAATTTGCATGTCAGCCATTCTAGGTACTATTACTAGTTCATGCACATATTGTTTGAGTCCTTCCACATTATACAATGTTTCTAAGTACCTCGTGTTGGTTGATGGGGGATGCGTTAATGCCCTCTTTCCAGCGGATTCCATCCCATTGACTTTAGATCTTTTATTCTAGGATAGGAGTCTAGAGTCATTTGAGTGCCTTGACTTATAATCGTTAGTTGTAGGTTCTCTTACCATCGACAGTTTTGGGAATACATCAATGTCCCCTAATCGATGGATTCTTCCAAGTGTTCAACCTCAACACATTTATTCGGACTTGTTAGATTGCACTCTAGTACCTTGATTCCCATTTTCATTATCGGTGGGTGATCTCGCATCGGTTAATGGTATACATCAATGACCAGTAATCAAACGATGGACTACTATGTTCGACCTTGACACCTTTATTCACATAGTAGGACATGTACTCATAGTGGTTTGTGTAGAAGACTTCCCATATTGGTGGTGTTTCATATATGCTACCTCCTTGATTGTGCCGGTGTTCATGAGATTTCAACTCTCGTGACTTGATTCCACAGTATGTTAGATATCTTCAGCTTTCATGGAGATCTTGATCCTTTGTATATCTTCGTCATAGAGATTCTGATCTATTATATATTGTACGTTGCGATGGCCACACATGTCACATTTCGTGTATCATGCCTATTGATGGCCATTGTACCCTTATGTATCTGGGATTGCTATATGTATTTGTAGTCATATCCAGAGATTGATTATTGTACTATGCTATTGGATGGCTAGTTCTTCCACCTGCTTCTTCATCACTCCACTTCTAGGATGGATTTATAATGTATTTCGGCCATCATGTTACCCCTCTGACCTCACACATTAGGGGGCATCTGTTACAGCTGATTTTACCACACATGGTTGATCACNTCCCTCTATAGACTCTTTGGACCCCATGGACTATTTTTGTACATTTTATGTTTCCAAGATCATCCCTAAAAACACCTATTATTTGTTGTATGCGACTTTTAATCCCTTTCTCGCGTATATACGTGGATATTACCCTTAAACCTGCGTACATCAAGATGTCTGCAAAAGGCCAAATATTTTTGGATTTTTCCTTCATGTGGATCCAAGTCGCTTGTCTCTTGGCATTCCATATGCATCAAGATCACTCGGACTTTACCTTCCATTACCCCATTGAAGCGCTATATAAGGAACCCTTTGGATACATTGAAAAGGAGGAATTGAAGAGCAAGAAAACTATAGTCCATTGTTGCTTGAACTTGCTTATACTTGAGTCTGCAGCACTTTGTCCCTTGGAGCACTTTGTGTTCTTCCCAATATTTCCTTTGCTTGTGAGCCTACAATCGAGAGATGGAGCATTGAGGTGGTGGAGGCCCAGGTGGATGACTCAGTTTCTTCAGTTTGCAGATCTGCCGACAAAGGTTGTCACTTATGTAATCTATGATTTACTTAATAGAAATTTCTTTTCCTATCCAATGATGTGCATTTAAATGAATATTAAATACATGGATGCATTTAATTGCTTATGTATCATTGATTATATATGGTAGAGTAGGCCTAACAGTATATTATATGGCATGCTTGCCTTGTCTACTGTTGTTGAGAGTAAATTTCCAAAGCAAGTGGGATTGGAAAAAGCTCAATGGGGATGTACTACAACCGTCTGGAATAAGGCATGTTTTGAGATCCTTTAGTGTTAGATGTTGTATTTCTCTTGCATATTGGGAAGGAATTGATTTCTGTGGTTTCTCTGTCTGTTGTGATACACCCCAATTTATAGGAAGTTTTCTCCATAACAAAACTAGTAGAAAGTTACTAAGTTAAAATATTAATAATTAACCAAACTAATTGAAAAGGGTTAAGTCACGAAACCAAGGTTTCTTGATCTAACTGTCCCTTTGACTGAAAAGTATGTCTATAAATATTCAATCCAAGGAAAGGATTGGGGTTCTGATCTATCATTAGAGGAGTCATTTTTTTTCCTATTTTTCTCTCAAGTAAATTCTTGGAGAACATTTTCTTGGAAGGAAAAAGGAGAACTGATCTAGATTTGATATACTAGATGGCAAACCCTACCTTAGGGGCTCTAAGATACTTGCATGTTGGAGTCCAGCTCAGGGGGATCCGGATTAAAACCTGGAATGGTTTTGGGTCATGGTTGGGTGGAACGTGGTAGTTCCCAAGTGATTTGGTCATCAAAACAGAGGTTAGATCTATTTTAATTGGTTAATGCAAGTTATTTAAAGTGTGTAGGTTCAACCATTAAAGGAGATGCAGAAAATTACAGGTATGAATTCTTAGTATGTCAAGTTCATTTCTAGCATAGATGCTCAATGCTTTAGGTAAAGGTTCATATTGTATTTCTAACCCTAGAAATGATTGTTCTGTCTATATCATCTAGGGTTTACATTTATTAAATTGTATCCCTAGGCTGCAAATTACACCTCAATGTGTATTCACATGGGTTTGTGCAATTAAGTTAGTTTTTCTATTTATCTTCATTACATAAACTATGTTTAATGAAAACTAGGTTTTGTTTCAGATTACTATATAGATGTACTTTTAAACTTGCTTACTCTACTGACATATTCTATTTAGTAGAGACATGTGATTAATCTTAGAAACAAGATTTAAATAAATAAACTTACAAACTAGATAACCTAAGCTACTATCTACAAACTAAACTATATATATATGAAGACATCATACATAAACAAATATGAAATCTATCTATAAATTATTCTACATTTAAATCTAAGATAAATAAACCATTAAGGACATTTCAAGGTTTGTTTCATTGAATACAAACTAAATAGTAAATCATTCCATTAAATAATAGCATTATAAATAAATGAGCAAGAAGTATCGTGAACATCCTTTTGGTCCAAGATTCAAATATCTGTTCACATCTAAATCCATAGTCCTAGTAATTAAAATAAATAACATTACAATCACATGTACAAGTATTTCAAAGGTCCCATCTAATAAGTCTCATAAACATTATTTTTAAACTAACCAAACATTTAAAACAAATTAAGGAAATCTATAATTATAAACATAGGTCACGACTTCGACCCCTGTGGATTCAAAACCCAAGTCGCAAGCCTCAATCAAACAACCGTATTATTTATACAGAAACATTAACCAACTACATAACTCTGCAAAACATTCCATATAACAAATTAAACACTATATCATATGCAAGAATCATTGCATGTATTAAATATATCAAAATTGTATCACAGTTCCAAATAATTACAATGGGGACAGGAATTGAATCATGTGGGCATACAAGCCTAACCCTCGTCTAACTAAAATACAACTCATTACATCAACCATGAACAGGGTTCCGACCGTGTGGGTATTGGTTACCACGGCCACGGTATACGTTTAGAGTATGTGGGTTACAAGAATAAAATAAACACTATAATTAAAGAACCCAATACACTACAATAAGGTCGTAAGACCTTAGTCTCTATTTAATGCTGCAAGCATGGCCTCGACCGAAATATTTATTAGACAGTCCATTTAAAAAGTCTAATTACAGCAACAAAGGCCATCGTGGGCTTGCACCCCTAGCCTATATATATAATCAATATTAATTTCCAACTAACAAAATCATAACAATAAACAACCATCTGAAGCTGTGCAGCATTCACCCAAGCCACGGCTTACCAAATAAAAATATACACTATGGATATAATCAACAAACTAACTGTATTAATGATTTCACCCCACAAGCTAATCAACGAAGTATAAATAGTAATGAAATACACTGGAGCTATTATAGCCACTAAGGGAAAGGATTAAGCCATATATGGCATCGCCTTTACCCCACGCTGTCAAACATTACATCCAAATATAAATACTCTACACATAGACCCTAAATGAAGGCGTATGCCAGTTTATAAACCATCATAATAAACGATTATCGTAGCATAACTTCCATCCACACACATAGTAAGTGTAATAACCATGACCACTTCATAAACGTAGAGTATTTACATTATGCATAGTAATGCCATCATCATAGTCTAGACCACCTAGGCATGCCAA
Organism: Pseudotsuga menziesii; assembly: GCA_001517045.1. Taxonomy (NCBI): domain Eukaryota; kingdom Viridiplantae; phylum Streptophyta; class Pinopsida; order Pinales; family Pinaceae; genus Pseudotsuga; species Pseudotsuga menziesii. Next base: position 117,767 of record LPNX010858063.1, read on the forward strand.
TGGGCTATGGCACCATTGCAAGGAATGGTGCAGCCCATGGCTCAAAAGCCCCAAATCCATTTATAATTTACATAAACTGATATTAAATGCACGGAGCATGTGAGAATGCAAGTTTGCTCCATGGCCAAAAGACCACACTATTAATTTTAAAAAAAGAAGTATGTTCATTACAAGACCGAAGGAAAATTTAAACCCCACGGAGAACCCCAAAACCTAACAATGAAATAAAATGCATACATGCCAAGAAACAACACGCGTAAGCTTGTTGGCAAGGATTACCTTGCACTTCACTCACAGTCAAACCCAAGCCAGAGCTTGAGCTATGCTGCTCTTCACCATACCTCGGCACCTGCAACCAACCAGTGAAATCAGAAGTTAGAAGTATGGAAATGATAGAGGATTCAAAACAAAGCAAAAACGCAAGCATGAAACCCAAGGCAAAGCTTACCTTCCGGGTCTGGAGGTCGCCTCCATTTTTCCTCCTGTGCAAAGCTAAGACCAAACCCCAAATGAAAAGTGAAATGACAAAAACCATCATGAGCCAAGCCTAAGTTTGGGTTGGCATGAAAAACAAGGTGCGTTAATGGCACCAGTTGGTTTCCAACATCAAAGCCAAAAACCCACTTTCCCATAGTTTGATAACGTTTCCAAACGATAGTCTCAACTACCATGCAATTCATTAAACCCCAACGTATATGGTTCAACCATATGATATGTTCACTACCCATAACATATCACATGGTTAATATATTACAAGATTATCTTTAGTCCATAGTCCAGGTATAGTATGCGCTAGTGCAAGGTTTAAGTCACAAGGCATACAACATATAGATAACATATAAACCATAGGATTAAAGCCTTAACCTAATACAATGTGATTGCCCTAAGCTTAATGCTTAGTGAACATGGCATATGAGATATGCCATGTTAATATTTAACCCTTATAAAAATCAAAGGGTTACTTTTAAGCCAAGACCATAACCTCCAAATAAGAAAACATAGAAGATGTTATTAGTTTTAATAAAATAAACGTAGAATGTAAATATAGAGAGATATACAAAGACAAAATGTAAACGATAGTGAAATATAAGTAGTACATTGTAAATTTAGCTGTGATAGCTAAATTGACAAAAATAGTTTTTTACCTGGTTATAAATTTGAGTCGTTAAAGAACCGTAACAACAAGCAGTAGGCCTATTAGGATCAAGATGTTCAATACTCTTTAAATAAGACTTCGTCGCCAAATTATGAACTGCATGTGAAATAAAAGAGGTTCCTTAGTTCAAAGAACTAAGTAATCCTACAAACAAGTAAACACATTTACCTCTCAGACCGTCATGGGAGAATGAGTCCCACCACTCCGCCCACTTTGTTTCTACAAACAAAGTTAAGTTAGGACTTTATACATAACAAGTAAGACTATGCAAAAAAGACGAAGCATTTAAATCCAGTAATGACACTTACGCAATACATGTCTAAACATAAGAACTAAGCAGTAAACATCATGAGTAAAATACATCAATAATAAGGATTGAAAGTAACATGAAAAAATGTAAGAACAACTTACGAATAAACAATGGTACATGTAGTGTACGATATAATTTCCGCAATTCGAATAATGTTCCTATAGGTAGTTGTTACAAGCCTTTGAATTTTTTATTTTATTTTCGATTTTTGGGGACATTAGAAGTGGTATCAGAGCCCAGTTTCAATACTAAGAGACCTATGGGCACACCAAGAAATTACTGCTAGGAAAATAAAGTATGATATTAAATTTGTTACTAACCAGAAATTTTCTGTTATTTAAATTTTTTGAAATTACAGGAAATTTTTTATTGAACAGTTCAGTTTATGAACACTAAGGAGGATAAAAGATGACAAGGAAGAATGAACACCTCCACCCCAGAAGGAGAACTGGTGGTGAAGCTGATTCTGACATTTTGAAGACTATAGACATTCTTCAAGTAGAATTGCAAAGACTCAGAGAAGACAGTCGGAATGCAAGAAAAGAAAAACAAGCTATCAATGAAGCATTACTAAGAAATATGATGGGAAGCATCTTGCAGGGTAAACCTACCCAGTCTACAGATAGTTCCAAAAGAGAACCTTATCATAAATAGGACATCAACCCAAGAGAAGAAGAAAAAGAGTAACGTACCCCTGAAACATCGAAAGGAGATAATCATAGTCCTTCCAGTGATGACTCTCTTTCTACCCAAAGAAAAAACAAAGAAGTAATGACAATCTTTAGGGGGAGTTTCAAAAAATAAGAGCCCCGACCTATGAAGGTGAAGTAAACATTGGGAAAAAGGCTAGATATTGGCTGCTGGGAATGAGTAAGTATTTCCAGCTTCAAAACTATTCAAGTGAGATGAAGGCTCGTCTTGCCATCTATAACTTGAATGGAAAGGAAGCAAGATGGTGGAGAGATTTAAAACACACCAAGAAATATGAACTAAGAGAAATATGATGGGATACCTTCCAAAACATTTTCCAAGAGAAATATATGTCGGAAAGGTTATTTGATAGAAAAGTGAAAGAGTTTCACGAACTACGCATGGGATCCATGACTATGGACGCGTTTGTTAACATATTTCTAGATTTGTTGCATTATGTACCATATATCAAAGAAAAAAAGGTAAAGATCCAACAGTTCCTAGGATGTCTTCCTCCTAGTTTTCAGGACATGAATGAATTTGACATGCCTAAGACTTTGGATACCACACTGCACAAAGCTAGGCTCTGTTATGAGCATGGACAAGTCAGGCAGGAGAACATGAACTAAAACTGAGACAAGTCTAAGAACTTTTCTGAGAATTGCAAACTTGGGTCCAACCCACAACCATACAGAAGGTATAATAGAAACTTTAAAGCAAAGAAGAACTTTAATAAATCTAGTACAAAGCCTTATGTACCAGATGCTAATGTGAACAAGCCAGTAGCAAGTGGAGCCAATGCTACCCTGCTACAGATCAAGTGCTGAAAATGCAGCGGGCGTGATTATGCCCAATATTGTAAGAACAAGACTGGTGGGGTGTTGCACAACTTAAAAGAAGAACCAACTACTGAGGACATAGCTAGAAAACCACGGATCTATGTAGCATTGGATGGCCGATGAGAAGATCATCAAGCTACAATGGTTGAGATAGAAGGAAAGATATTGAACACATCTATTTCAATACTTATAGATCCCGGTGCTTGACAAAGCAATGTTTCTCCTAAAATTGTTGATGTACACAAACTAGGAAAAGTAAAACATGATAAACCTTGGCTAGTTCAGCTAGCCACAGGTAAAAAAAAGTTTTAGGAAATTGTTAAAGAATGTGAGGTAAACCTAAATGGTTTTTCTATGAAAGTAAACCTAAACATCCTACCTTTAGGATTGTACCATGTACTTATAGACATGGACTAGCTGGAACAACACCATGTCATGCTTGATTGGTTGCACAAGTTTATCTTGTGTACTGATAGCTTAGGGAACCAAGTGAAGGTTTAGGGCATTAAAAAGAAATTTTTTGTAAGACAAATATCTGCATTACAAGTGAAGAATTGTATTAGGAAGGGCTGTAAGTTCTTTGCAATGAAAATCCAAGAAATAGAGATTGATAGAGAACAATGCATAGAAGAATTCCCTGTTCTTGAATAATTCAAGGATTTGTTTTCTGAGGAAATCCCCGAATTACCTCCGAAATGAGACCTATACTTTTCCATCGAACTAACCCCAAGATCAGTTCCGGCTTCCAAATACCCTTACCACATGAGTGCACTTGAGCTGGTGGAATTTAAATTGCAGCTACAGGAATTGATAGAGAAAGGGTATATCCAAACCAGTGTGTCTCCTTGGGGAGAATCGATATTGTTTGTAAAGAAGAAGGATGGTATGATGCGGATGTGCATTGATTACTATCAGTTGAACAAAATGACTATCAAGAACCATTACCCACTCCCCAGGATCGATGACTTGTTCGATCAGGAGGGAGGAGCTAGAATATTTGCAAAAATTGACCTATGATCTAGGAACCATCAGTTACAAATTCGTGATGAGGATATTCACAAAATTCCCTTTCATACAAGTTACACGCACTACTATTTTGTAGTGATGCCGTTTGGGTTGACCAATGCACCCACAAAATTTATGTGTGCGATGAACAACATATTCAGTAGGTATCTAGATAAGTTTGTCTTGGTCATTGTAGACAACATACTGGTTTATTCGAAGAATAAATAAGAACAAGAAGAACATCTTCGCATGGTACTACAAGTGTTGAGGGAACACCGACATTACGCTAAGTTTAGTAAATGCATTTTTTTACAAACCAAAGAAACAGTATCTAGGTCACATTATCTCTGAGATAGGGCTAGATGTGGACCAGGAAAATATTAGAGCCATAAAGGATCGGCCTACCCCTACTAGTGTCAGTGACATTAGGTCCATTTTTGGGATTAGCCGGATATTATCGAAAGTTCATTGATAACTTCTCGAGAATTCGTTTCCCCATGACCGCTTTGAAGAAGAAAGCACGTAATTTCTTTAGGACCGCTAAGTGTGAAAAAAAATTTCAAAATATTAAGCAGCTTTTGACGATTGAACCGGTGTTAGGAGTTGCGAATCCCGATGGGTTATTTGTTGTTTGCACAGATGCAAGCAAGGAAGGACTTGGAGGACTCCTCTTGCAGAATGATCATGCGATCTGTTATGAATTGCGGAAGTTAAAAGAGCATGAGAAAAATTACCCTACGCATGATCTTGAGTTAGCTGCCATCATACATGCTTTGAGGATGTGGAGGCACTACCTCATGGGAAAGAAGTTCGTTCTAAAGACATACAATATGAGTCTGAAGTATTTATTTGATCAACTGGATCTAAATGCGAGGAAAGAAAAATGGTTGGCTTACCTAAGTGAGTACCATTTTGAGCTAAAGCACATTAAGGGAAAAGAGAATAAGGTTGCAGATGATTTGAGCCGATGAAATCATATGATTTATGAGGTTATCTTGAGTCAAACTGATGTAGATTTGCATGAGAGCATTAGAGAAGCCAATGGAGTTGACCCCTTCTACATGGAAATCCTCAAGAAAGTCCAGGAGGAAAGGTTGTTTCAACAACAAAAACAATACAAGGTAGACGAACCTGGACTGCTATGGTCCAAGGATCGCTTGTATGTTCCAGAAGGATGGGACCTTTAGTCCAGCATCCTCATGGAATTTCATTGGGAACCCTACTCAGGGCACCTGGGATATCAAAATATGATATCCACTGCCAAGAGACACTTTTTCTAGCCTAAGTTAAAGGCCGACATTGCAATGTTTATTGCGAAATGTTAGGAGTGTCAGCTTGTCAAAGCTGAGCATCAGCATCCTGCAGGATTGTTGTAGTCGTTTCCCATTTTGGAATGGAAGTGGGAGGTCATTAGTATGGATTTCATCACCAGTTTACCAAAAAGTAAGAAGAAAAATGATTCTATTTTTGTGGTCATCGACAGGTTGTCGAAAGCAGCACACTTCATTCCTGTGAAGTTGACCTAGAAAGCCGTGAACATTGATGATATCTTCTTGAAAGAGGTATTTATATTCATTAGAGGAAATTTCAAATCAAAATGGGCCTCCTAAAAAAAATTAATAAAATAATAGTTAAAATAATAAAATAATATTTATTAATTTTGGAGGAAGAAANTCAACATATCTCCTTGTGCTTTTACTCAAATTTCGATTGAGAGAGCTCATTGGATGAAGAATTAAAATCCACATCCAAGGAGTACCCACTCAACATACTTTTAACGGAACCCGCTACCATAAAAACAAGAAATACCTAAAAAAATGTGATCATGATGTTATCATCATGTTTTTTCATGTATTTCTTATTTTTTGAGTAGTGGGGTCCGTCAAAAGAATGCCAAGTGGGTACTCGTTGGATGTGGAATTTAATTCCGTATCCAACGATCTCTCCCAATTGAAATTTGAGTAAAAAAAGGGGGATATATGTTGAAAATACAAACAAAAAAGTAGTTTTTTTTATGATACATATCCCCAAATTTATATTAAAAAAGTGTTTAAGACCTATATGGTATTTCAAATTTAAAACAATTTCATTGGATAACACATGATGACATGGAATTTGAATTAGAGTTAAAAGGCCCATTTTGAGTTGAAATTTCCTCTAGTGGCATGGGATACCCAATGCAATTATCTCTAATCGAGATGTTAAGTTTACAGGAAAGTTTGGAGATCTTTATTCTTCGAATTGGAGACGTAGTTGAACTTTAGCACATCATATCACCTGCAGACAGAAGGGAAAACATAAAGAGTAAACCAGAATATTGAGGACATGCTTCGAATGTAGGTCATGAACAACCCCATGAAGTAGGAGGATTACTTGCATCTCGCAGATTTTGCGTAAAACAATGGTTATCATACTTCCTCCAAGATGAGTCCCTTTGAGGTACTCTATGGACCAAAGTGTAGAACAATGATTAATTGGGATATCCCAGTGGATCGGCTCATGTTAAGGCCTAATTTGTTGATGGACTTGGAACATTTGGTTACCAAGGTCCAGGTGAACCTTAAAGAAGCACAAGACCTCCAGAAAAGTTATGCGGATCAAAAAAGAAAATATAAGGACTTTCAAATAGGCGATCATGTTTACTTCAAATTAAAATCCAAATGAAGCTTGTTGAGCTTAGGTAAGTGTGGCAAGTTAGCACCTAGTTTTTGCAGACCTTTTGAAATACTGGCTAAGAAAGGGCCAGTGGCATATGAACTAGCGTTTCTAGCACATGTAAGAGTCCATAATGTTTTCCATGCATATTTGTTAAAGAAATATGTTTACGATACTAAACATTTTGTTGATTGGTCCCTATTACAGGTGGAACCTGAAGGGGAGTTTTCCCCTGAGCCTACTCATATACTAGATGAGAGAAACGTGTAGCTTTGGAAGGGCACTGTGGTCCAATTGAAGTTGCAGTAGAAGCACTTTGAGCCTGATAAGTCTACTTAGGAGAATGAGGCCACCATGAGAAAGGCTGATGCTGCCTTGTTTCATGATGTTGTTCTGAGTCCCTAGAATACCACAAATGATGTTGTTCTAAGCGGGAAGGGATGTAATATCCCAAATTTTGGACCTAACACTTATAGGCCTGTGCCTATTGATTATGATGACTATCTTGATGTTTTATTTTTATACTGGGTCGAAGACCCCACTGCATATGAACATGATGATTTGTTTTATATATTGGGCATAAGTGAATTATTGATGATATATATATATGCTTGTTTGTGTTGGGCATGGACCTTGAAGCACATGATTGATGAGATGTTTTGTATTTAGCGAGGAGCTCTGAAGCACTTGAGGGATTGATGATTTGTGTTGAGCAAGGAGCTCTGGAGCACTTCAGTGATTGATGATTTATGTTGAGCGAGAAGCTCTAGATCACATGAGTACATACCTTTGTGTTGAGTAAGAAGCTTTGTAACACATGAAAAGATAATTGGAAGTGTTTGGCATAAATCTTCGAGCCTTCCATGTTAATGTTGAGCATAATCTCTGGAGCATCAGATCCTTGGACATTGTATCCCTAGGTGTATCGTACAAGTACATCCTAGCATTGGTGTTGAGCGAGGAGCTCTGGAATTGCACAAAATTGTAACTCCCTATTAAAGCATTGAGTATGGGCTCTAGTAAGCGCCAGGGGTTACTCAAAAGAATTTAATAAATTTCAAGTGAAAACAACTCGAGAAAAAAATATTGATCTCATTATACCTATTTATAAGTGATTTTATCAAATTCTGAATTTTTGTATTCTCATAAAGTACGAAAGGGATACCACATTATACGAGGGGAATCCAACATGCAAGGATGTTTAGAGTTACCTATCTTAGTAGACCTAAACCATCTACCTACTTGACCTTAATGAAGAAGTGTCATTAAGTCTAGGGATCATGGTATATGATGCCCAAAGACAAATATTAACAAATGTTATGTTATTATGTACTTTATACATGGTATGTATAAAAAGTAAATATAATTAAAATATTAATGATGAAAGAAAAAGAAAATCTCCATCCAATTATTATTTATTATGTAAAGATAATAAATAGTCCAAAGCCTAAAAAGTGTAACTAGGAACTAGTAGAAAGTTCCTAAGTTAAAATATTAATAATTAACCGAAGTAAGTGAAAAGGGATAAATTAAGAAACCAAGGTTTCTTGATTTAACTGTCCCTTTGACTTAAAAGCATGTCTATAAAGACTCAATCCAAGGAAATGATTGGGGTTCTGATATATCATTAGAGGAGTCATTTTTCTCCTTATTTTTCTCTCAAGTAAATTCTTGGAGAACATTTTCCTGGAAAGGAAAAAGGAAAACTGATCCAGATATGATATACCAGATAGGAAACTCTACCTCAGGGGCTTTAAGCTACTTTCATGTTGGAGTCCAGCTCGGGGGGATCCAGATTAAAACCATGAATGGTTTTGGGTCATGGTTGGGTGGAACGTGGTAGTTCCCAAGTGATTTGGTCATCAAAACAGAGTTCATATATGTCTTAATTCGTTAATGTTGGTTATTTAAAGTGTGCAGGTTCAACCATTAAAGGAGCTTCAGAAAATTACAGGTATGAATTCTTAGTATGTCAAGTTCATTTCTAGCATAGATGTTGGTTGCTTTAGGTAAAGGTTCATATTGTATTTCTAACCCTAGAAATTATTGTTCTGTCTATATCATCTAGGGTTTACATTTCTTAAATTGTAACCCTAGGCTACAAATTACACCTCAAAGTGTATTCACCTGGGTTTGTGCAATTAAGTTAGTTTCTCTATTTATCTTCATTACTTATAGTATGTTTAATGAAAACTAGGTTTTGTTTCATATTACTATATAGTTGTACTTTTAAGCCTGCTTACTCTACTAACATATTACATTTGTCAATAGAGACATGTTAT
>LPNX010858063.1:127279-151191 GCA_001517045.1 Pseudotsuga menziesii
ATTGAATACAAACTAAATAGTAAATCATTCCATTAAATAAAAAGATTATAAATAAATGAGCAAGAAGTATCGTGACCATCCTTTTAGTCCAATATTCACATCTCTGTTCACATCTAAATCCACAGTCCTAGTAATTAAAATAAGCAACATTACAATCGCATGTACAAGTATTTCAAAGGTCCCGTCTAATAAATCTCATAAACATTATTTATAAACTAAGAAAACATTTAAAGAAAATAAAGGCACTCTATAATTAAAAATAGAGGTCATGACTTTGACCCCTGTGGGTTCACAACCCAAGTCGTAGGTGTCAATCAGACAACCATATCATTTAAGCATAAACATTAACCAACTACATAAATCTACAAGACATTCCATATAAGGAATTAAACACTATATCATACATAGGAATCGTTTCATGTATCAAATATATCAAAATTATATCACAGTTCCAAATAATTACAATGGGGATAGGAATCAAATCCTATGGGAATACAAGCCCAACCCTTGTCTAATAAAAATAAAACTCATTACATCAACCATGAGCAAGGTTCCGACCCTGTGAGTATTGGTTACCACGACCACGCTATACATTTAGAGTATGCAGGTTACAGTAATAAAATAAACACTATAAATAAACAACTCAATACGCTACAACAAGGTCGTAAGACCTTAGTCTCTGTATAATGTTGCAAACATGGCCTCAAATATTTATTACAGAGTCTATTTAAAAGTCTAATTATAGCAACGGAGGCCATCACGGGCTTGCACCCATGGCTTATAAATATAATCCACATTAATTTCCAACTAATGAAATCATAACAATAAACAACCATCTGAAGCTGTGCAACATTGACACAATCCACAACTTACCAAATAAAAATACACAGTATGGATATAATAAAAAAACTAACTCTGTTAACTATTTCAGCCCACAAGCTAATCAACGAACTATAAACAGTAATGAAATACATTGGATCTATCAAATCCACTAAGAGAAAGGCCCAAGGCATATATGACATGGCCTTTACACCATGCTGTCAAACATTACAGCCAAATATAAATACTCAACACATAGACCCTAAATGAAAGCACATGCCAGTTTATAAACCATCACACTAAACCATTATCGTAATATAAATTCCATCCACACACACAGTAAGCATAATAACCATGACCACTTCACAAACATAGAGTATTTGCATTAGGCATAGTAATGCCATCATCGCAGACAAGACCACACAGGCGTGCCAATGGGCTATGGCACCATTGCAAGCAATGGTGCAGCCCATGGATCAAAATCCCCAAATCCATTTATAATTTACATAACCCAAAATGAAATACACAGATCCTGTGAGAACGCAAGTTTTCTCCATGGCCAAAATACCACACTATTAATTTTAAAAACCCAAGTCTATTCATTACAAGCTCAAATGTGAATTTAAACCCCACAGAAAACCCCAAAACCAAATGACGAAACAAAACACAGACAAGCTAAGAGACAAAACGTGTAATATTTTTGGAAAGGATTACCTTGCACTTCACTGACATTCAAACCCATGATAGAGCTTGATCCACGCTGCTCTTCACCATACCTCGGCACCTGCAACCAACCAGCAAAATCAGAAGTTAGAAGTATGGAAACGATAGAGGCTTCAAAACAAAATGAAAACACAGACATGAAACCCAAGGGGAATCTTACCTTCCAAGTATGGAGGTCACCTCCATTTTTCCTCCTATGCAAAGCCAAGACCAAACCCCAAATGACAAGCGAAATCACAAAATCCATCTTCAACCAAGCCTAAGTTTGGGCTGCCAGGAAAACCAAGGTGCATTAATGGCACCAACTCATTTCCAACATCAAATACAAAAACACACTTTTCCATAGTTTGATAACGTTTCCAAACGATAGTCTCTACTACCATGCAATTCGTTAAGCCCCAACGTATACGGTTCAACCATATGCTATGTTTGGCACCCGTAACATATCAAAAGTTTAATCTATTACAAGATTATGTTTAGTGCATAGTCTAGGTATAGTATGCGCTAGTCCAAGTTTTAGGCATACAACATATAAACCATAGGCTTAAAGCCTTAACCTAATAGAATGCGATTTCCCATAGCTTAATGCTTAGTGAACATGGAATATGAGATATTCCATGTTAATATTTAACCCTTATTAAAATCAAAGGTCTGATTTTAAGACAAGACTATAACCTGCAAATAAGAAAACATAGGAGATGTTATTAGTTTTAATAAAATAAATGTAGAACATAAATATAGTAATATATGCAAAGACGAAACGTAAACCATAATGAAATATAAGTAGTACATAAAAAATTTAGCTGTGAAAGATAAATTGATGAAAATAGTATTTTACCTGGTTATAAATCTGAGTTGGAAAAGAACCATAACAACCAGGAGTAGGCCTATTAGGATCAAGATGTTCAGTACTCTTTAAATAAGACCTCATTGCCAAAGTATGAACTACATGTGAAATAAAAGAGGTTCCTTAGTTCAAAGAACTAATAAGCCCGCAAACAAGTAAACAACTTTACCTCTCATACTGTCATGGGAGAATGGGTCCCACCACTCCGCCCACTTTGTTTCCACAAACAAAGTTAAGTTAGTACTTTATACATAACAAGTAAGACTATGCAGAAAACATGAAGCATTTAAATCCAGTAATGACACTTATGCGACACATGTGTAAATATAAGAACTAAGCAGTAAACATTGTAAGTAAAATACATCAATAATAAGGACTAAAAATAACATGACAAAACATAAAAACAACTTACGAATAAATAGTGGTACATTTAGTGTACAATATAATTTCCGCAAGTCGAATAATGTTCCATATAGGTAGTTGTTACTAGCCTTTTAATTTTTTTTATTTTCGATTTTTGGGGAGATTACATTTTTTAGTTTTCCTTTGCAGAATTTCAAAAATGACCTCACTAGACAACTCGCGTCAAGGAGGCACATATTTCTATCTAGGAAGAATTATAAGATTCCAAGTTTGAAAAATTATGGTTTCTTTGTGGAACCATAGGTCATCAAGATCAAGGAACTGTTTGGGCATCTCAAATAGTAAATATATATTTCCTTGTTATTTTCATATTAGGTTCTCATACCAAGATATTGAATAAAACCAATCTTAAGGACAAGCTTGAAGGAGATGAAAACTTTTGAGAATGGAAGTATATAATTTTTGTTATGTAGGAAGAGATGACTTGGACACATATGTCACTACGGATGTTTAAAACCTAAAGGGAGATGATGAAAAGGCTACTCACAAGTAGAAGATGATAAGATCGAAAAGAATAATTGTAGTCTCCATAGAAACTCATCTTATTCCTAATGAATCATCATTAAGGAAACCCAAGAATATGTTTGATGCATTGATCAAACTATTGAAAGGAAATATCATCAACCAGAAGATGACATTGAGAAATCAACTCAAGAATTTGAAGATCGAACACTTAGAAAGCATCCATTCTTACTTCACAAGGGTTTCTGAAATCAAGGATCAACTAGAAGCCATTGAAGAAAATGTTGAAGGAGAGATCAGGATGACTACCTTCAAATGTTTCCCAAGATCATCGGACTCATTCATTCAATCGATATGTGCCAGGAAGAAGTTAATCAAGTTCAACAAATTGTGAGAGTAATGCACTTAAGAAGAAGATCCATCTTTTGAAAGAGAATAAAAGATGGGAGTCGAGCATGATCAATCTCTAACATTTAATTCGAAGAATGTTAAAAGAAATAGGGATAATCACCATGAAAAAAATCCCAAAATATTCCAAAGGAGTCATTAATCTCAAAGGACTTCTGAAATTTTAGGTGCCTCACATGTGATGAGAAACACCACTTTGAAAATGATTGCACCATAAAAAAAAGAATCCATGAGAGGAGGAGGCATTGTGCTCACATTTCTGAAGGAAATGGACTAGAAAGGAAAAGAAAAAAATAATATTTCTCAAGTTATGAGTAATATGTACTTTGATCCAGAAGGATTCAACCCATGATGAAGAAGAACCTCTTATACATCTATGCATTTGGATACGAAGGGATGCATCTGTGAATCAAGAAGAAGGGACACTCAAATTAAAAACCAGTTCATAGTCTAGTGTGATCTATGGTGTGGAAGAGTTTCTTAGCATTATTAATCATGAGAAAGAAAAACAAAGGTCCTCTGAATCAGACAATGGATTAGAGTGGATTGTTAGAGACAAGTAATTTCTGCAAGAAGACAAGGATCAAGACAGATTCCACCAAAACAAATAAAGATAAGTGTTTAAATTATCATTTCCTATATATATAGTTACTTAAATGTTATTGTTCAGTTATGAACAAGTTATACAACTTGACGAGAACCCAACATTGTTGTTATTTTTTGGGGGTCAACTTTAATAATTATTTTTACCTCAATTTCAGAAAGTGTGTATACTGGTAGCACCAATTTTCATTTTGAGTCCTTTTTTGTGATTTTCAAATTTCTTGGTGATAAGGAAACTGTAATTTTCATTTTGAACCTCGTTTATGCGATTTTGAAATATCTAGGTCATATGAAAACTATAATTTTTATTTACAAATGTGTTTTTCCAACTTTACTAAAAATATATACATTTAGGAGGTACTTATAACAAAAAACATATACGTTTTCAATTTGTTTATCAACTTTTATAATCTATTTACAAGGAAATATATATATATTTCATAAGTTTTTTAAATTTTTTGTCTTTAATTAATACTTTTATAGGCTAATTTGTAAAAATAAAAATTAGAAAAAAAACCACAAATTAAAAAATAATAATATAAAACAACTCATAAATAAAATTAAAAGAACAATATTTAAAAAAAAAACCTACCCCTTCGCTCTCCACACTCGACCCCCTTCCCACGATCACAATTCTCAGAATCGCGCCACCCTCTCCTCCACTATGCTGCCCTCATTTACCCCTCTCCACCCCCTCTCCTCAGCTCTGTCACCCACTTTTGTCCTCTCTTCCCTCCTCGTCCCCACCCCCTTCCCCTTTGCACGATTCTCAGAATCACGCTCTACCCCCTCTCCCTTCGTTTCCTCCCCTCTACTGCCTTCCTCTAACCCCCAACCCCCTCCCTGTCATCCAATCTACTGCCCCCTTCTCCCCCCTCTGCCCTACCCCTCCCCACCCCCTGCCCCCTGCATCGATGCCTTTTTGCCGGGGGAGGGGGAGAGGGTAGAGGGAGCAGAGCGGAGGAAGAGGATAGATCAACACGGTTATGAGAATCCCTGTCGCGGGAAGGGGGTCAGCTGGGAAGAGGGGAGTGGCGGTAGAGGAGTAGAGGAGTAGAGGGTTAGTTTTTTTTTTTTTTTTAATTTTATTTGTGTTTTGTTTTATTTTAATTTTGTTGTTTTAATTTTAATTCTTTTTTAATTCATGTTTTATTTATTTTTGTAAATTTGTGTTTAAATTTTTTTTTTAATTTTTTTTTTTAAATTCTAAATTTGTTATAATTTTTTTATAGTTAAGATTGGTTCGAGTGTGTTTTTGAAAAAAAAATTAAAACTTGTATTTTTTATTATTTTTAGTACAAACTTTGTTAAATTTTATTTTTATAGTTTTTTTAAAGATAATTTATTTTTATTTTATAATTTGTATGTTTTTCAAATTTTCAAATTTATATTTAATTTTGATTTTTTTTTACAATTTCTTTTTATATATATATTCTTTATATTTATATTTAAATTTTTTATTGATAATTTTTTTTACAATATTTTTGAATTTTTACTCTTCTCATTTTGATTTTTTTTTAAAGCTATAGTTTTTTCTAAATTTTAACCTTGAATAAAACTGACAATTATTTTTGGACATCCACTTTTAAACTCAGTGGTCAATTTAGGGTTTCAATTACAATGATACCACCCATAGTTCATATTGGGGTTGTTTTTTGTGTTTTTGAAGCAAAAATATGAATTTTATGGTTTAATATACGATTTTATGATGAATTATATCGTAAATTTCTTTATTTTATGTGGAAAGAGTGGTGAAATAATTTCTTGAATAATTTGTGTTTAACTAAGTTCTAGTTATATTTAGTGTTACTGAGATATTTTATAAATACAATTTTAAATTATGATACAATGACATAATAATCACATATTTTTGAAAACGTATCCCACCGGTAGCATCAATTTTCAATTCAGGGCTTGATTTTAAGGTTATTGTAAATAACATCATGGACTATTTTCGTCCACGTCCGCACTTTTATCCCAAAAGGATAAGTGGTGCTACCAGTAGCACCACTTTTTGATTTGGAGGTATTTTTTGGTGTTTAAAAAAAAAAGAGTTTTTATGGTTAGAGTTCTCGTTTTGAGTATAAAGTTCTCTTCAAGTTGTAAAACATGTTTATGTAGAACCTTATGTTTCTAGATTTAGGAAATGTGTTTTGCATGTTAGAGTGTTTGTATTCATGAAGAATATACTACTAATATGCATGTGATGGGTAAGTGGACTATGTTGTCGCCCAACATTCCATTGCTACTTATCTAGAATAAAAACTCTTTGTTGAAATATTCGGAGTAGTGCATTCTCATATTAATGTTATGGTAGATATGGAAGGAAAATAGAAGGTTACTATATGTATACACGATATATATTAATGCTGTAGCATTGGATAAATAGTTGCAGAGCATGTGACATATGTCTTTAGCCATAAAAAATTGTCATTATTAATATGTTTTGAAAAACATGAAATGTTTCTAATCATGCAACTGAATTTGACTTGTAGGAAGCATCATATGCAATCAACTACAAGAGAAGAATGATGAGACTTGTTCTGAAGAACAAGTGGCGATGGTTCAACCATAACAATGAAACAAGATCCGCTCCAACAAACTAGATAAAGAGGAACTTGGATATCCAAAGGTCAGAGACACCATGATGGAAGAAAGAGATTCAAAAGAATATGAGAATCATGATATGAACAATTCTCAAAGACATGTAGATCCACCTTGTGAGAAGAGCTCCCAAAAGAGAAGACCATCATGGGAATGCGAATTTATCCAATATACATAAAGGTATGGTGCTCTATATGGGATGCCCAAAGAGAGAAAAAGAACAAGACAATACTCTAGCTATGCGACTCTACTTTGTGACATCATTGATGAAGAAAATTCCAACTATGAGGAAGCAACATAAAAGAAGGAATCGAAGGATGGCATGATTGAATAATATCAATTGATTATGATGAATGATGTGTCGAATTTGGTGCTGAGACCAGGAGGGAAGTTTGTAATGTCTTCCAAATGGAGTTACAAGATAAAGCATGCAACATACAGAAACGTAGAAAAATACAAGGAAAGATTTGTAGCATGTAGCTTCTCCAATAAAGAAGGTATATGTTATGGGGAGGCATTTGCACTGGTAGCAAGATACATTTCCATAATATCGGTACTAACCTTATGTGCAATAATAAAATTGAAGATGCACCAAATAGATGTCAATACTACTTTCTTGAATGTTGTATTTGAAGATGAAATGTGCCTAGAGAAGTTGCTACTTGGATTTGATATACATGATAGGTAGACTCATGTGTGCAAGTTAAATAAGGCATTTAACAACTTGAAGCAGGCACCCAAGATGTGGTATAGCACGATGGGTAGTTTTCTGATGATGTTGGGATTTACCAAGAGTAAAGTAAATTCCATCATCTACTTCAAAGTTAAGGGATGAAGGAGAGTGACAATTATACTATATTTAAATGGCATGTTTCTAATATGTGAGGATGATCTCATTGCAGTTACAAAGAGGGGACTTTTCACAGAGTTCAAAATGAAGGACCTAAGGACAATGCACTACTTCTTAGGTCTGGATGTGTGGAAACAATCATATGGGATATTCCTCTGTCAAGGAAAGTATGTAGTATATATTTTGAAGAGGTTCAGTATGATGGATTGCAAGGCTAGTCACACCCATGGAATCAAACTTGCAGCTTCTATGTGATGATTTTTTTCTAGATAGTTGATTCCATGATGTATAGATGGATGATTGGATAGTCAATGTACCTGATGAACACAAGGCCATACATATGATTTGATGTGAACACATTGAGCGAGTTTCTGATAGATTTGAGATGTGTATTCTTGGTTGTTGCAAAGCATGGATTTAGGTACCTGTTATCACTCCAGGAAACTACTTAGTGGTTATGGCTAAGTATGCCTGGTAACTTAAGAATTGAATACTTTTTAGTAGGTGGATCAATGGGATACTAAGAAAGAACAATGAAGAGATTACTTATCAGAATAACTTAATGAACCAGTGCTTTTAGAAACTATCAATCAGATTCCATATAATAGGAAAAGGTATGAAGAATACTGTTTAGACAACCAAGTACATTGGAATGCAGGGTTTTGGACAACCAAGTACATCAGTAATGCAGGGTCACACTAAACAATAAGGAATTCCTCCATTCAAATCATGAGCATAAAGCTGAGCTAATTTAAACAGAGTACAGAATAGAAAGATGGATGAATAATCTGATAACAGCAGCAAAAGAAGACTGTGATTTTTGTATTAAGATAGCAATCAAAACATAGGCCAAATTATCTCTAAGCTTGAACCCCCCCCTTTACTCAGTCTGAGTCCTTAGGCTTTATATCCTTTACAAACAGTCTTCAGATCCTCAAAACATGGATCTGCTATACTAAAAATAGTAACTAGAACAGCAAATACAAAAAGATAGGGAAAGATCCCTCAAAACAAGGAAATGATAATGTGTTGGTCCCCTTTCTCGTGTTGATAGTTGGTGAAGTGGATTCAGCCTCCCAAGATTGTTGATGACTCTTCCAAAAGATAGAATTCGAATTTGCTGAGTTGACCAAAAATCCTATATTTTTGCCTTTGAAAAAGACACCAAATTTATTTGAATAACCTCTTCTGATCTTAACCCACACAAATAATAATCAAATATGACTTTATAATTCACCATTTATCCATTAGAATCAAAATCAAACCATTTGGATTCAAAAAATCGCGATCTGGGCAAAAACATTAGCTTGCTGCCCTGTAACAGCTTTTACAGGCATTTTCTGACACGTGAACTTGCGGGACAATTTCGCTGTCTTCCCAAGTTCTAAATTCAAATATGAAAGCACCAGTGGATAGCTTATGATATGTAGATAAAATTCGACTATTTGAACATGCAAAACGGACATTGGACGGCTGAGAAAATTGATTTTTTCCAAAGGCAGTTTTTAGGAATTCTACAGGTTTCGGCAGTTAAGGTCATTCTGACAGACCGTCTTAGCTGCCGAAACTGACCTATTTCGGCAGTTAACTAGACTCTCACAAAAAGGTTAAGCTGCTGAAAGCTGATATTTTAGATTTTTAAGACCAAAACTTAAATGAATTAAATCTTCAACTATACACTTCAAAAGAGGACCTCTTAATGGACTCTAAAAAATTTAGAAGGAAATTTTTTGACTTGATCCTATCACCTAAAATAATGAAAATTTGACTGGTTTATTTTAGGAGATAACATCTGCCTCCTACTCGGGGAAAGAATCCTTCCAGTGAGGTTCTAAGAATCCCAGAACCAAATGCCTTTCCTGGAGAAGACTCAAACAGAACTTAAACACTAGTGTTTCATTGGGCATGGAGTCATCTAGCCCATGCCATTGTTCCCTCTGCAAACTTTACATTTCCTACCCTTCATTGAAAAATGACTTCCCAAAAGGAAAACTGTTATAACTACTAGCATCCTGTGGCCCAGTATATCTCCAATCTGGCTTCCCTGTCTGAAATGTAGCTTGCTTCAAGTCCGAGATCATGTATTTATCATAGCAGTGGGATTCTTCAATACCCAGGAACTTCCATATTTCATCAGAAAAAGGATAGGCAGAGTACTTTTAGTTCACCTGATGGGCCAAGGCCAATTATAATTTCTTGAATTGTATTTCCCATGAGTGATTGAAATTTGTCTATGAAACTAATCTTAAGACCTTAGTAACATTCAACAGCTGTATGGCCATATAAGATAGGTATTTGGTCCACTCCAGCAGAAAGATACTCGTCACTAGAATAACCATGCTGATCTCTGTAGTAGATGTCCTCATGAATTGACCAGTCATATTGCAAGGGTGAAGCACGTTCAACAACTACCCACCAAGCCTCAACCATGACACTATGAGCACCTGTCAATGTTGGTTTTACATGGAGGTTTCTGTTGATGTCATCACCACTTCTCTTCGAAGAGTTTCTGCATGCTCTTTCCTGGACTTCCTAGGCCTTATCATTTTGGTTATTGCCATAAAGATTGGCATGCAACAATATTAGTATGAAATTGTGAATACAAATCAATATCAGCATTAACATTTAATCATGAATAGAATAAAACTGTTCATGGAAAATTGTTAGGGTTCTTTAGGCATATCAAAATAAAACTTTCCTTAGCTTCAAAATATTTTCCATAGGTCATCTATATTCTGGCCAGAAATGTCCATAAAGCAAACTCTGTTGAGATCAAACTGATGAGGATTTGTCACAGAAACAAATGTATTGTATGCTAATGCTTCAGAGAACAAACATTAATGCAAAGGCTGCTGCAGCAAAAAAGAAATTTGTTGGATCATGTGGCCCTAGCATTATATCAACGGGAAGAGCTGCTGTAAGCTGTGTCAAAGCAAGGTCCAGTTTCCTGATAGGATCTACAAGTCTACCTTGATGCTTTAATCCAAGGGACTGACCTGCCAGAAGGCTCTGCTGCATATCAACTGAATCTCCAATAGTAATGACATGGAGAATTTGGTCAGCCATACTTTTTTCCTGTTCATCGCTAGGGTGGACTCTCCTTTGAATATTCATCCAGTATTGTAACCAAATTAACTCAATTGAAACATGCTCAGATATAGAATCCAATTAGCAACCGTAAAATCCAGTGAGGATGTTGCATTTGGTACAGATCTAGAATGATAAAGGAACAAAGTTACCTTGCCTTCCGTCTGGCCCTAGCAGTGCCATTTTGAACAAGTTCTATCAAGTATTCATATACACCAATCTGCATTGCTGCCAACAAATGAGATGAATCATTAATACCCAAAACCAGCAATACAGCAGCAACATTCTCCTTGTTAGGATCTGAACCTGAGTGGATTAATTCCATGAGGATATCAATAGTAGATTGCTGTCCAATGGCCACCCGGCTTTCCTGATGAGTAGCAAGTATAGCAAGAATAGCAAGAACCTCATCAACCATTCCAATTCTTTGGTCAACAAGCAATGCTATTAGACGAAGAACAACTTTAGCCCTAAATTTGTTTCCTTGATAAATTGATAAATTGAAAAAAATCAGTAGTAGCATCCTTTTTCCCTCTTATAATTCCATCACGAAGAAGATTGACTAAAGGAGAGATGGCTCCTGAAACACCAATGATTACTTTGTTTTCATCCACAACATACAAGCTAAAAAGGGTTGCAGCAGCATTTTCTTTTGCTTCCATGCTTTAGGACATCTATTATATGATTGATAATGCTTGCTGGAACAATAAATCCCTCATTGCTATTGTGAATAGATAAATTTAGAAGAGCCATCACTGCATGCTCGTGGGTTTTCATATCAGCTGATGATAACAATTTCACTAACTGTAGAATAGCTCCTGCCTCTGCAAACCTGCATATTTTATGCATCCTGCTCTGCTTATTCAACAATAACTAAAAGTGATCTATGTGCTCATAAGAAGAGCTTATTTTTCTATCGACTCCTACATCTAACCAATAGATGTATATTGATCAAGTAACAACATACTTCCAATGCAACCATGTTAGATTGTGATTTACAGGCATCTTTGATCTTGACTCAAACAACAATGGAAGCCATATCATGTAGAAAAGAGGTTTGAACAGATGATCAGACCAGCTTTCATTTATAAAGAATATTTTAACATTCATATTGTTCGTGGATTCCAGAAAATCAGCAATAGGATCATGAAAAACACGATGAAATACCTCTCCTCGTTGTTGGTCGAACTGAGAAACAAATTGCTGCTGGATACCTACACTGGTCTCAATGTTGAATGTAGGCTTCTCAACCCTTGTCGGAGAAACATCTGAGGATGGATTGCTGATCTAAACTTTTCAGTTCCTCACCTTCTTCTCCATATTTGATGCTATTCCCCTGTGTCAGCACATCTGAAAACTGAAGGCTGCTCATAGCATATGCTGCTACAACATCACCACATTTGGGATCATGATTCACGTGTTCTAACTGAAGATTAGATAGTCCCTGCAAATCTGGAAATTGTAGGCTGTATTCTTCAATCTCTGCAGATCTGGAACTGTCACTTGCAAATTTGTCAATATGCTCAACATCTTCAAAATTTCCAGAGAGAAAGATCTGATCTTTATGACAACTAACAACAGTAGATGCGTTTGATATGATGTCAAAAGCGTCACTAAGATTGTCATAGTGTGAATCACTGATCTCCTGATCATGATGAATAGTATCCTCTACAGCAACATATTTTTTATGAGTGTCATTAACCACAGCATGCATACAATTCTGATCATCTCTTTGGTGGATAGTTGATATTTCAGAAGTAACCAAACCTTCATAAACCTAATATGAAAACTGATCCCTATGATGGATATCTAAAGAAACTAATTCTTCAGATTGATGAAAAACAAAAATACTATTAATAGGAGAATATTCAGCTCCTTTATCATCCATTTGTGGTTTATCTTGATGAGAAGGCATAGTATCATGAAGATCATTAGAAAAATGATGGAGAGATATTTCCTTCTTTACATCTTCAGCCTTGTTATGCAAGTTAAATTCTTGACAACAATTATCAAATAAAAGCTCATCTGGAAAGAACTTTTTGCAACGCTCATTGAATGCTTTATGAAATTCTTTCAAAGACGAAATACATGAAGGAGGTAAAGAAGAATACCATACACGTGCATCACCATACAACGAATACATGAACATCTTCATACAAACATCTTCAAGTTGCAGATCTAATAGGTCCATGCATTCATGAAACTTGAGGAGGTGTTCAGCAGGATTATCATCTTTCTTCTCTTTGAAGATAGGTAAAAAATCTCCCCATTCTGACATATCAGGTACTGCATGTGGGAAACCAGGAATTGAACAGAAGTCAAGAGGTGCAAACCTCTGAGCCAAAAGAGAAGAAAATGCTTTTGACATCTGAATATTGTGGAGTCTCCACTGAATTCGTCCTTCATGGAGTCGCCAGATAGATGATTATAACCAATAAATGTCTACCCCTTGTCTATCATCAAAGAGTAGATCTATGTCTTCTCCCAGGAAGATCAGCTTCTCAACTCACTCCTCGGCAGCAGCGCCAATTGGTTATCACTCCAGGAAACTACTTAGTGGTTATGGCTAAGTATGCCTGGTAACTTAAGAATTGAATACTTTTCAGTAGGTGGATCAATCAGATACTAAGAAAGCACAATGAAGAGATTACTTATCAGAATAACTTAATGAACCAGTGCTTTTAGAAACTGTCAATCAGATGCCATATAACAGGAAAATGTATGAAGAATACTATTTAGACAACCAAGTACATTGGAATGCAGGGTTTTGGACAACCAAGTACATCAGTAATGCAGGGTCACACTAAACAATAAGGAATTCCTCCATTCAAATCATGAGCATAAATCTGAGCTAATTTAAATAGAGTACAAAATAGAAAGATGGATGAATAATATGATAACAGCAACAAAAGAAGACTGTGATTTTTGTATTAAGATAGAAATCAAAACATAGGCCAAATTGTATCCAAGATTGAACCCCCCCCTTTACTCAGTCTGATTCCTTAGGCTTTATATCCTTTACAAACAGTCTTCAGATCCTCAAAACATGGATCTGCTATACTAAAAATAGTAACTAGAACAACAAATACAAAAAGATAGGGAAAGATCCCTCAAAACAAGGAAATGATAATGTGTTGGTCCCCTTTCTCGTGTTGATATTTGGTGAAGTGGAGTCAGCCTCCCAAGGCTGTTGATGACTCTTCCAAAAGATAGAATTCGAATTTGCTGAGTTGACCAAAAATCCTATAATTTTGCCTTTGAAAAAGACACCAAATTTATTTGAATAACCTCTTTTGATCTTAACCCACACAAATAGTATTCAAATATGACTTTATAATTCACCATTTATCCATTAGAATCGAAATCAAACCATTTGGATTCAAAAAATGCCGATCTGGGCAAAAACATTAGCTTGCTGCCCTGTAACAGCTTTTGGAGGCATTTTCTGACACGTGATCTTGCAGGACGATTTCTACTGCCTTCCTGAGCTCTAAATTCAAATATGAAAGCACCAGTGGATAGGTTATGATCTGTAGATAAAAATTGACTATTTGAACATGCAAAACGGACATTGGACGGCGGAGAAAATTGATTTTTTCCAAAGGCAGTTTTTAGGAATTCTACAAGTTTCGGCAGTTAAGGTCATTCTGACAGACCGTCTTAGCTGCCGAAACTGACCTGTTTTGGCAGTTAACTAGACTCTCATAAACAGGTTAAGCTGCCGAAAGCTGAGATTTTAGATTTTTAAGACCAAAACTTAAATGAATGAATTCTTCAACTATACACTTCAAAAGAGTACCTCTTAATGGACTCTAAAAAATTTAGAAGGAAATTTTTTGACTTGATCCTATCACCTAAAATAATGAAAATTTGACTGGGTTATTTTAGGAGATAACAGTACCTAAATGGAACAAGTGAG
This sequence comes from Pseudotsuga menziesii, assembly GCA_001517045.1. Classification (NCBI taxonomy): domain Eukaryota; kingdom Viridiplantae; phylum Streptophyta; class Pinopsida; order Pinales; family Pinaceae; genus Pseudotsuga; species Pseudotsuga menziesii. Next base: position 142,025 of record LPNX010858063.1, read on the forward strand.
TAAGGGATCAGGTATACGATGAATCAAAATATTAACCTAAATGGTTATGTTGATTCAGATTAGGCATGAAGTGCCAGAGATAAGAAGAGCACTTCAGGATGTTGCTTCAGTATGGGTCCTGCGGGTTATCTCTTGGTTTAGCAGGAAGCATTTGAGTGTGTTACTGAGTAGAGGTGAAGTAGATTATGTCCCAATGTGTTTAGCTAGTTTTGAGGATGCAATATGGCTTCTGAATCTACTATTAGATTTTTTAGACCTTGAGCGAGAGGTGACTTTTATTTTCTATGACAACTGGAATTGTGTGAAGTTGTCTTTAGAACCCAGTGTTCCATGACAAGTTAAAGCATATTGAGATCAAGTAGAACTATATCTAGAATATGGTGCAAAAAGGATCAATGAACCTCTAGTATGTGGAAATAAAAGAGAAAATAGTTGATTTTTTAACCAATCCATTAGCAATAATGAAGTTCAAGTACTTTAGAGAGACACTTCTTGTTATCGATATTTTTATTCCTTGAAAGAGGGAGGGATGCAGCATGTCAGAAGACGTAGCTGCACCACAAATTTATATACATGGACGAAGATGAAAGTGGTGTTAAAGGATGGAAGGAATCCATGATTCTCCTAGGTTGTATGCACATGTATGAATATGCTAGTGGTCCATTGGTGATAAAGCACCTAGGATGCTCTTGAGATGTATCTACATCATGAAAGATGGAGCTGCTATAGAAGGACGTAATGCATCTGGGATGATTTTGGGATGTATCCACATGTTATAAGACACAGGTTGACTGACAGAGAGTCATAATAAATATAGGATGATATCCATTGGGTGGAAGATGTAGCAGTTCCTAGGTTGTATCCACTAGGTACAATATGTAGCTTGATTGAGAGAGATAGATAATACATCTGGGTTGATCTCCACCGGGTGTAAGACATGAATGTTCTTAGGATGTAACCACTGGGTGGAATATTTTAGTTTCCTATTGGAAATAACATATGCACCTTGGTTTCTCTCCATATGATGAAAGACGTGTATGTTCCTTGGATGATATCCACGGGGTGAAAGACACAGGTTACCAAGATGGATGCAATGTAGACATACATGATGCTCTCCATGAGATGATGCGATTACCTATATAGGATGAGATGTTAGTAGGATACACAGGTTATTACTTTGGAAATGTAAAATGAGGACCTTATTTGTATCTAGATGATGGCTTTCTCGTAGAGATGATGATGAAGTCCTAGATGGGATCTAGGCATACATCTAGCATGAAAAAAGGGCTGGTTCAATATAACTTATAAGGACATATATATTTGAGATATTCCACTAGGAAATTATCGAATAAAAAGAATTGATACAACATAAATGATGATTCAACAATGATGATGATCTCGTGATAATTACAATGTCCAAAAACTGCTTCTAGTTGTTATGATGACCAAGTCTTAAGAATAACTTCCTTATTAAGAGGGAGTGTTGTTGCAAATGTAATGTCGAAATATATTCTTATTGTATTCTTATTTTAGTTTATTTTAATTTTATTTCTATATCCTTGTTGCTAGGGTTTTCACCCTAGCTTGTGCGAATGAGCACCTACTAAGGAATCTAGAATCCTTAGGAGCAGTTCAATGATGTGTATGAATTAAATAAAGATAAACTGAAACAAAGACTAATCTAAATACGTTCTTGAAGCTAAAGCAGTAAAAAGTAAATAACATGAAACAGAAACAGTAAAGAAATGAATGATGATTATTATTGATATTACCTCCAATGAGGAGGTTGATGGAGTCCGTTGCGCTGGTCCGATGTCGGTGGCTTCGAGCTCCAAGCTGCTTCTTCTCCTTTTCCGGTGGTGGAAATGGGCCAAAAGAGTTCTCAATGGTGAAGGTAGCTTGATGGTAAGCTAGGGTTTCGAGAATAATTTCGGCAGAGGCAGGATGCTTATGACAATGGATGTGAAATGAGGGGTCTCCACCACTTATTTATAGTTTTTTAGTGGTGGAGTGCTGGCCCATGGTTTTGGAAACCATGTGGTTTAGGGCAGCTTGTTTAGGGTTTTTTTTCCTTTTCCTCATTATTTTATATTTTTTTCTTCCCTTTTGGGGATTTTGCTATTTTAGAGGAATTTTGGACATTTTTGGAGGAAAAAGGGGTTTTTTGGCCTTTTGGAGGCATTTTAGGCCTTTTGGAGGCTTTTTAGATGGTTTTATGGCCTTTTAGAGGAATTTTAGGGAAATATGGTAGGCAAATGGACAAATGAGCCATGTAGTGGGGTAGATGAGGTAGTTAACCATTTTTGGGTGTTAACAGATTGCCCCCTAATGTGCGAGGGTAGGAGCTCATTGTATGGCTGATGGACATCATGAGTCATATTTGGTTTGTGTTGGGGTGTGGAGAAGAGAAGGAAGCAACTGAAGTCCGGGACACCGATCTCGAACCACCTGCAAGGACTGAAAAGTACATAACCTCAATAATGGATGAGGGATCATCTGATAATATGGACGAGGCGGGCATTCCCATGCTCGTATCAGAATATAACATAACAGTATAAATGGTCCTCAAATACTGGATGAGGAAAAATATCTCAATAGATGGACGAGGCGGGCATTCCCATGCTCGTATCAAGATACATAACAATCACTTGTGAGGCCCAAAATGAAAGACCTGGAGTAAATAATCAGTGTGCATATCATGAGAGTCCAGAGGGGACACAAATCTGGAACATACTGCTGAGCTGACCATGTTTGAGTTGAAAAAACTGATATACTGGAATGGCAGCAGTGCTACTTAATGTGGTTCTGAAGGAACTGATGCGCTGCTGGATCAGAGTGACAACGGTCATACGTGCAATGGTACACTGAGCTGGAACTGAACTGGGTACTCAAAGAAGCATAGAACGGAAGGGCTTCCGAATACAATCGCCAACGTAGCCCGGACATCCACGGGAACATATAACTGGGCGTTCCGAAGTGACTCACCAATGTGCTAGAGTCGGGGGAAATCCGGGGTCTTCGACAAATAATGGAATGGATATAAATCCTGCGCGATTCTCAACGATGCGATTAAGGTGCTGAAGTCGAACATGTGAGAAACAACCATTCGGAGAGGCAATAATGATTCCTCCCAAAATGGTCCGTGGGCACTCACCACAGATGGTGATGGGTCCAAGGCGCAGGAGCCTCGAGGTCTATCCTCTGGAATAGAGGATTTGTCGTCGACAGAGGGAGACCTGCAACTATCAAGGCAATGATGGTTCCTTGACAAGAGCGCGAGGTGCAAAACCGAACTGTGATAGTACTGATGGAAAGAGTGATAAACTGGTGGGACTAACTGGGCAAGTAGAGTGGGTGGACTCAAACTTCCTTTGTTCAGAGTATGATGGCGGGGATGATCGGGAAGCACATGAAACTGATTGGTGGTAAAGGGATCATAGCTGTAAGGGATCTGGGCAGTTCACTGGGCTGAGGGAGACTCAAGCTGTGGTAACATGGTCGGAGACTGCAGAATACTCTGAACAAAGGCGACCTGATTGGAGGTGCTGCCGAGAGGGTTGATCATAGCGCCAAGAGGCGCGGGGGGACTTCTTCCTGGGTTAGTGAACTAGAAGAAGTGAGGATATAAAGTGGTACTGTCATGTGGATTTTACGAGCCCATTACAGTTCATGCTCGTGGTTGCTTTCAATTTTAAGGAGTCTGAAAGAAAATAAGAAGACTCTGAAGTAATTCAATGGTACTGTCGTGTGGATGTTATGAGCCCAGGACAGTACATGCTCATGGTTGATTTCAATTTTAAGGAGTCTAAAAGCAAATAAGAAGACTCTGAAATGATGGAATGGTACTTTCATGTGGATTTTACGAGCCCATGACAGTTCATGCTCGTGGTTGCTTTCAATTTTAAGGAGTCTGAAAGCAAATAAGAAGACTCTGTATTAATTGAATGGTATTGTCGTGTGGATTTTACGAGCCCATGACAGTTCATGCTCGTGGTTGCTTTCATATTTAAGGAGTCTGAAAGCAAATAAGAAGACTCTGTATTAATGGAATGGTACTGTCATGTGAATTTTGCGAGCCCATGACAGTTCATGCTCATGGTTGCTTTCAATTTTAAGGAGTCTGAAAGCAAATAAGAAGACTCTGTATTAATGGAATGGTCAGGCAAGGAGGAAGTGTTCAATTAAGGAACATTTATGATGATCAGAACTGATGGTGGGGGGGGGGAACACTGGTGGGCTTCCTTGCAGGGTGGATGAATGGTGGCAAAATAACGAAACATTTGCAGTATGACAGGAGTGGATGGCTCATGTAAAAGTGTGAAATAATCTGATGACGGCCGATGTGGCGTGCAAATTGATGCGGCAAGGTGTAGGGACGCACTGTTGAAATTATAACAAGTGAGAGTGAGAAATGATCTCAAGCATCATCACGAGCTCAGAAAAAATGAATCCGGTGATATCAACAGTGTGAAAAACGGAGAACGGACGAAGTGGCACGTAAACCGAGGCAACAAGGTGTCGGGGCACAATGTTGAAATTGTGCCAAGTGAGAGCGAGAAATGATCTCAAGCATCATCACGAGTGCGGAAAAATGAATTTGGCGATATAAAAAGTGTTAAAAACAGAGAGCGGCCGAAGTGGCATGCAAACCGAGGCGACTATTGGTATCGACAAAATGGGCAAAAATGATGTAGAAAAAATAATGCTACAAGGTGACCATCGTGACGGTCTCGTCGTGCTGATTCCAAAACTGTAGCTAGAGATGAATGGGACGTTGTTTCTGACGAATGGCGGGTGCATCAGGCCATGTGTTAATGTGGTGCTCTTTAATGGCAGGGTCAAGACTGGGCATGTCATCCCAGGGATAATCCGAGGCAGTGAGAGCTTCGAGGATCTCCTTATCAGTACGGAAAGTTTATGTCGTCAAATCGGTTGACGAGGGAGTAGGGGTGGAAGAAATCATATAAATGGTACTAATCTCTTCGGAAGAGGAAGAGACCGAGGAGTGGATTTCCTCAATGGTGAGTAGTGCCGTCTCAAGATCCAGATTGTTCATCTCAAAGAGAGCTGCTCTGTACTCGGGGAGATCGGGACAGTGAACGGTGTAATGCCCATAAACACCGCATATGGCACAGGAGTGGTTAGTGCGTAGGGACTTGTCGTGAGGTGTAGGGGTTGACTCTAGATGGACCACCGGGATGGTGGGGTCATCGTCGAGCATTTCCATGTATTCCTTTAATGCTGGTAAATGAGGACATAGGTGAGTCGCATGGCCCAACTCATCGCAGAGCACACATTTGGGAGGGGCACGGAATACAGGGGGGTTTTGGACTGTCTTAGGAGGTGGGACAACAGTGTAAGATTGGGGGCCTCTGCCCCCAGTGGGTTTGGCAAGAATAGGGGATGGTTTCGCGGGGGTTGATGGGGCAGCGATACCGGAAGGTGGTTTCGTGGGGGTGGATGGGGTAGCGACACCGGTAGGTGGTCGACTAGTAGTAGCTATGGGTTGCACTGGTTGCAGGACGACATCGGGTGTCGGCGGGCGAACTGGAGGCGAAAGATACCAAACGGGTAATCCTAAGGTTAAACCCAGGAGGATAAGGGTAGCCATGACTGGGGTGCTAACCACTCCTGAGGGAGGGAAGAGGAAAGGTATGGTATGTATGGGTGTGGCACCAATGTGGCTAGGGACCAAAGGGGGTTGAGGAAACAACGGTGGTTGATTACTAGGGGTTCTCGTGTGGTGGGACAGAGTCAATAGGTCAGCCACTTCAGTAGTAGATGACGGTGGTGGGAGTGATGGAAAAATGGAGGTCATCGGTATGTCTGAGTAAATTCCGGGACTTACAGAAGAAACCAAGGAGGTGGGGGCATCCGGAATAAGTTGTTCAACTATGGGGAGCATGGGCCCTATAGAAGAAACGGCTGTGTTGGGGTCACTCGAGATAGTGTGTTCAATCATGGGGAGGACATTTTCGGATGTCTCGGCGGCCTTGGGATCATAGTACGTGAGTTGGTCAACTTTGACCACGCGTCCCTCATGCGGGAACATCATGATGCTAAAAACGGTAGAAGCAACTGCCCGCATAGTATACATGTAGCTGCGGCCAAGTAGAAGGTTGTAGTCAAGCTGGGCATTGATAACCTCGATGTTTATCAGGACCATTTTACCAGCTAGTTGGACGGGGACATTGGTTAATAAGCCTTGTGGTTGAGCTGAACGGCTGTCGTAGGCTTGCAACGTAGTGGAGGACGGTTGGAGAGGGGGGGATCCCATTTTCTTCCAGATGGAGATGGGCATGACACATGTGGAGGCACCTTCATTAATAATGCAGCGATGGACGACAAAATTCCGAATGGATACAGTAACTTGAAATGATAAGTTGGAGGGAAGGCGGGGTTCGGATTGGTCCAAATCATATGCCATTAACTGTGAATCATGTGGATCGATAGCCCCAATGGCTGAGAGTAAAGTCTTACGCTGCGAAGGGCAATTTCTTAAGACTTCTAACGCAGACATGGCTACGGGAGACTGGGCTAAGTCGTCTACGATGTTGTAGTTTGACGCAGCCCGCGCATTGGGGTTGTTATTGATACGGCCAAGTGGGAAACGGGGTGCTTTGGGAGCTCCATCTAGTGGAGATGGAGGTATATGTAACGGTTGATCAGTGGGATGAGCGTTAGTGGGGTTATTGGTAGGTGGTGCTTCCGGGGTGGGGCCATATTGGTTCCGCCGGGTCTGGAGGTTGACCTCATCGGAGGACATCATCAACAGATGGTGGGTACCTGATTCAGACGGGGGTTGATCAGGAGCGGCGTAAGTGATTTGTTGGATAGGCGCAGTAGCTTGAGGGGGAGCCAATGGTTCAGTGTTCACTAAGCCTTGGTTTGGTAAGGGGTTTTGTAGGACCAAAGGTGGCTGCTGAGGTTGTGGGGGATTGGGTGGTGCTTGAGGAGCCGCCTGTCCTTGGCGTAGCTTATCAGCAGCCAAAAGTTGTTGAACTCGCTCCATATGTGGACAAAAGTGTGTGTAGTGGCCATAGACCCCGCAAACAGAACAAGGGAAGTTGGTTCGCAGGTTGGGGTTTTTAGCCTGCTTGGGCGGGCGATTGGCGTTTTGGTTGGTGGGGGCTGCGTTATCATTAGCAGGGGGATTAGGGTGTTGGCCAGCTTGCTCGGTCTGTTGGTTGTTCCCACGATTTCGGCCCCTGCCACGGTTTTGTTAGCCCTGGTTGCGTTGGTTATTCTGGTTTTGTGGCGGGTTTTCTTGGGCGTAAACCTGCCCTTGGGTAGTAGGTGGATTTTGAGTTTGGGCAGGTGCGGGAGTAGGCTGCGGTGGATAGTATGGGAGTGGAGGCTGCACTGGCGCGGCTACTTGAGGGGGTTGTTGATAATGCTGTGGAGCGGGTTGTGGGTTTGCCGCAGGGGCTGGCTGTGGCTGATAATAATGAGGTTGGGATTGTGGCGGCGCAAGAGCTGGTGCAGCCTGCTAGTGATAGTATGGCTGAAGTGCGACCGGGGAGGGGTGAGCGGGAGTCATATTTCCGAAACACTGAGGTGGACAGGAAGGTCCATGGGTATGGTGTTGATGGGGCATGTGAGCATACGAGTTGGTCGCTCCGGACTGTGATGTAGCCTGCGAAAGTTCAGGTCCATGAGTAGGACGGGCTATGGAAAAGGGCTGAGGCTGTGAAGAGAGGCGGCCAATGATGCCATCAGCAGCGTGGGATGCCCCCGGCGCATCGTGGTGTGGGGGATCGCCTCGAGGGGCATGTGGTATGATGGTGTAAAGATAACCCGACTGGGCGTAAATGAGATCAAACTGCTGGGCCTTAAGGATAGCCTCTTCCTCTGACTGGGGTATTTCGGCTGCCACATCCTTAGCAATGAGCAGAAGGAGGGACTTGAGGAACCAATCGAGGAAGATCCGGTCATCTAGCTTGATTTTACATAGGCTACGGCGTCGCCGCCATTCATGGATGTGGTCGGTGATGTGGGTAGCCGTGTTCTGTCTGCATGATAGAAGGATCTCGACGCCTACGTCATAACGAACAGGTAACTGGAAGAACTGGAGGAAGGTCGAGGCCAGGGACGTAAAGGTGGTGTGGGTTCCGTGGGGTTGCTCGATATACCATTTGGCAGCTGAGCCAGTGAAAGTGCACTGTAATAAACGGAGGCGAATGGAGTCATCTACTATGGAATTGGAGGAACACCATAGATGGAAGGACATGATATGGTTCTGTGGGTCCTCACCTGCCTTACCCTCAAACTTAGGGATGTCGGAGGGGAGTTTGGGAGGCATGTGGGGTCACACAGGGTTGTGCCGGATGGGGTCGTTGGTTAACCTGGCTAGGTCAGGTAGGTTGAGGCTAGCCATATAGGGCAAACTGGATGGAGGGTGTGACACAGTAGTGGGTTGGACCACGTTGGGGCCCATGCCCCCAGGTGGAGGGGTGATGTGAGGGATGTTACCCCCAGGTGGGGGAACTACGGTGGTAGGAGTTACTAATGGAGTAGGTATGGGTATTCCTGCCGTGGGAATAGGTACGGTGAGGGGAATGGTAGACGGGCTTCCTGTGGAGGGTATACCCATGATAGGTGTAGTAACTGGTATAGTGGCGGATGTACCACTGGTGGTCCCTATAATGGAGGGGTTGGGATTCACGCCAGCCATGGGGCTAGTGGGGGTAGTGTAAAGAGTGTTCTTGGAATCTGGTGATGGGGTCCTATGCTGCTGACGAGTGGAGTCGAGTGACAAGGCTCGAGATCTATGGTGATGACGGGTGGTGTCAAGTGAACCGTGCTATGGGGGTTCGCCTCTGAGGCGATGAGAATGTCTCAGAGAGTCAATGGTGACAAATGGTTTTCAAATTTGTGGTGTCAAAAAAACAACTCAAAAATTCTAATGCAACCGTGTGTGCAGAAGGAGAGCTCAAAAAATAAGGCACTCAGGCCAAAAAGCAACTCGAAACACCTAGTGTAACTGCGTGCTACAATAGGCGGAGTGTCAACAAAGTGGTCAGAATACCAAGAAACAGTCGGCTTCCTAAAAAAGAAAAATCAGTGGACTCACTAGACCCAAAGGAGGTAAGGGAGCATGCAAACACCTAACTAATGGTATTATGACTTAACTAAGTATATCCTCTGCAAGGTGATGAAATCCAAGT